>MU223776.1:13163020-13192798 GCA_018584345.1 Thuja plicata
AAGATGAATAGTTAGATAAGATAATTTACAAACTAATGATTAAGGGTTAATGGGCTAACCAAGAAAAGTTTTAGAGGTATTGATTCACCCCTCCCCTCTCAGTACATCATTCCAATATAATTCCAACTATTGGTATCAAAGCTAAGTCTCTTTCTTGAAAAGCTTAAAGACTTTAGAGAAAAGATCAAAGCAATGGAAAAGTATAGACTGGACATGACTATTGAGAATGAGCAGTTACAAATGCAAATAAACTATGAGCAGTATAAAGAGGTGAGAATCAAACTAAGAAAACTTCTTGATGAAAGAAAGATTATGCCAACCAGGCTGAATTAGAAAGAGTACAAAGAATTAGAAATACAAGATTAATTTGAGACAACATAATCATCAATGAGAAAAGCTTCAGACGCATTAGTAGAAGAAATTACAAGTATACAAGTGGTCAATCTACATCTGATAGATCAAATCAAGATGCTGCAAATCAGTCAAGAGACTCAAATGGTGAAAATGATTAATGTCATGAATGATGCAAGAAAACCTAAAAATGAAAGAACACTAGCCATTGATGATAGGAGGAAAATTATAGAGAAGCTACAAGAGAAAGAATCAGAGATTCAAAGACTTACTGAGCATCACCATGAGGTTACCAACCAGATTATTCTTATGAGTCAAGAAGAAAATAGAATAAATATAGAACTTATTGAAAGAATACAAATCATTGGTGAGCTAAGAGAAGAGAATGAAAAATTGAAGCATGAAATCAAAGTCCAAAATAAACACAACAAATTGATCAAAAAGGCTAAAGATAGCAACAAAAGGATGGATGATTTTCTTGATGGACAAAGAAGAGTCAAAAACTACACAGAATTAGGGTACAACGAGAATGGTGAATCTTCTAATCAACCAGATCAGAGGAATGCTTTCACAACCCCAAGATCCAAGAAGATGTCATGCAATTACTATGGAAAACCAGGCCACACCTCAAACATTTGCAGAAGAAAAATGAAAGGTATTTCTCAAGCACAATCTAATTTTATTGGTAATTTTTATAAATGTCAAAAGAAAGGACACAAGGCACATGAGTGCAGATCCAAAGTGACAAATCCAAAGAAAAAAACCTATATGAACAAGTACTATCCTACATGCAAGATGAATGGGCATACACATAAGGAATTTTGGAAAATGAACAACAAGCCATGGACACCAAAGGAAACTGATAAAATCTACAAACCAACAAGAGTAGGTAACTCATATGTTTGGGACTATAACACATGTGTAAACTGCACAGCATGTGGAAGGTATGGTCATATTGCCGCCAACTATATGAGAAAGTAGACCAGAAGGTCAAGAGGTTCGACCAATCTAGGTATGACATGTTTACATTATCATAAGGTTGGACATGTGATAAAAGATTGCAAAGACCGACCGACAGACACAAGTACACATCCCAATGGCAATACCATTGATGACATCAAAAGAATGAGAAACAAGATGTGGGTAAAAGCCACAAACATTTAAGGTGCTGGAACAAGCAATGCAAATGGTGAAACCTCATCCAATGGATCCGGTGACATCACTACATCCAACTAGATTGCACAAGTAAGTATGGAACTGGATTATGACAAGTTACATTATACATTGGTTCCATCACACATAGTTCATATTGTAATATTAGCATGAATAAAGATGCAATATATTGTTATTTTATAAACTATTAAAAAAAAATTATCAGTTATTGGGCACAATTTGCATTAGTGAACACACACACATAAAAGTTAGCACTACTTACCAGAATGTATCGGTCATTACACAAGCTAAGTGTAAACTGACGGATATCGGTGAACGTTGAATCAACAAAAGCTGTGTTTGTAACCTCACCGACAATCATCAGTGAAGTCTCCAAAACTGCTAGCAACCTCAATGCTTTGCACAGAAACCAAAGATGTTATGAATGTCTCTACCAAAAAAATCAGTCTTCATAAACTGACGAGTTGGTAAGCATTAATGACAACTTAGGGTGCAAAAAGGTTATAAAAGCCCGACGGGTAAACTCATTTTCACACCCATAATTTTTGAGTAGAGTAGAGCAGACCAGCATGATTTAACAAAAATTTGGGAAGCGACCTACAAGAAATAAATTTGACACAAAGCATTCACATTCACAGGCAATCACAGAGAATCCATAAGTAATAACACTCACCGATCGCACTGTTTTATTTGCAAAAAGCCCTAAATTTCTGCAAACAAGATGGCATCGACTTCTAGAGTTGAGAAAAATAAGGATGATAACAAGAAATCCTTCAATCTTGTCAGTAGAGGCTCGTGTGCTAAACCTAAATACAAGTTACACCCTAAAATAGCTTCACAACCTGATGATTCTAGAGCATTCTCCAAAATCCCACCTAGGGTTTTACTAGTAGAGGATGTAATGTCCTATATTCACTGTAAGATCTCAAAAATAGGAGATCTAGACCTAGATAATGAATATAGGGCACTATGTGATGATGCTAGAAAGCTCAAAGAAGAGCACAAACACTTGGAAGTAAAGGGACTCACAAATGCACTGCATTTTCCCAAGGTCTTTAAAGTAGAATGGATAAAGATTTTTCTTAGTAGAGTTCACAACAAGACTCTATAGCTAAACAAGCCAAAGGAAATAAAAAATGATGTTATTCATGTGGTTACTGGCTATCCTACAACTGATAAACTACAGGCTCACAAGCACCCAATAGAAGTGGAAAAATTGACTGGTGCTAAATCAAATAAAAGAGCACTAAAGGTCAACACCATTACCGACGTAGAGCTAAAGTTTTGAGCAAGTGTTGTTGGATATAAGATCTTCCAAGCAAGCCAAATGAATAGCATATCTAGTACTTCTATGAGCATAGCATACAATATTATCAAACAGGGGAAGAATATGGATCTTGCAGAGATCCTGTTACATCAATTAGAGGAGAACATGTGCACAATAAGGTCTTCAAGGACAAACACTTGTAATTTTGGTTCCCTCATAATGTGCATATTCTTTTACTTTGAAGAATACTTTCCTTATAGTGGAAAATTTGTATGGGACACAAGCAGACCCATAACCATTTAGATAGGTGAATTCATAGAATCACTAGGAACAAATTTTGATAATGTTATGCATGAGTATTTCAAAACCATTAAGGAAATCCTACAAGCCAGAACTAGAATTCCTAAAATTCTAATAGAGGAACACTGAGAAGACATATGTTTCATCGTAGATACTAATTTCACATACATCCAAGCAGTAGTACCAAGGAAATCATGGCTTTCAAAATTAGAACATGAAATCAAAGCAGGATTAGCCAATGAGTGCATTAAGGCACTATTAAATGAACCAGTAGACAACAAGAAACTAAGATTTGGTACCTATGAAGAGGCCAAACAAAAGATTAAAACAAATATTTTTGTCAAGAAGGCTGTAAAATAGTCAAAAAGAATGGTGAAGAATTTGAAAAAGAACTTGAATATATCTTCTGAAGGAGAAGAAGAAAGAGAAGGTGAAAAGGAACAAGAGGGTAAGGAGGAACTTACCGAGGACCAGCTTCCCATCGGTGATATAGTAGAGAAAAATGAATCAAAGGAAGAGAAGTCTGATTCACCACCTCCTCCTCCACCTAAGAAGTCAAGAACAAGGAGTCAAACAGAAAAGGATGCAACTCCTTCTCCCATGGTAAAAGGAAAGGTGTATAAAAGAAAACCTAACACACCAAAGACAAAACAACCAGTTAGGGCACCTGCCAAAAGAAAAAAATTTGTTTAGACAAATGAGGATTTAGAGGACTCAGCTATGGATGAACGTGACACTACAAAAAAAAAAAAGGAAACAACAAAGGTTACATCACCCACTGAAGGCATTGATGAAATATGTAAGTATATTTCTGAAGCTGCATCTCTTGGACATCCTAAGATTAGGAAATGGTTAAGATGGGATTCATTAGAATAGAATAAGATTGAAGATGCACTTATTGGTAAAATGTGCAGACACTATTATATCCCACTACAATTCACTATATGTGATGTTCCACAAGAACTATTAATTAGAATATCTTCTAGATTCACTTTTGCACTTCATGAGGAGAAAAGGATAAGAGAACAAGTACTAGTTTCTCTTATGCCTCCTGGATAAA
This sequence comes from Thuja plicata, assembly GCA_018584345.1. NCBI lineage: Eukaryota > Viridiplantae > Streptophyta > Pinopsida > Cupressales > Cupressaceae > Thuja > Thuja plicata. Next base: position 13,167,172 of record MU223776.1, read on the forward strand.
AAAGAGAAGAAATCAATGAAATCATGGAGAAACATGCAAAAAATTTCTCACCCAAGTTGAGAGCTTATAAGTTTCTTGAAGAGAAGCTTATAGAGCTAGAACAAGAAACCCATGATACATGGAGCAAGATACTAAATCTTGATGAGAAGAGAAGTTATGAGAAGGAAACCACCAATTAGAGAGATAACTTAATAGCTGAGTTAGACAGTGAAGAAGTACAAATATCTGGCTAGAAACAGATTGATATTATAGATGAAGAATGCCCAAAAGATGGTGAAGATAATCAAGTACCAGCAAGTCCAATACACATTAGTTTAGAGCATGAAGTAGTTACCAAAGAAGAATTGTCAATAAAAGGCAACTTAACTGATGATATAAATAATGAATCATGGTTAGACAACATTGTCAATGACACCACAGGACAAGACCCTGTAGCAGAAGTTCAAAAATATGAAGACATAAATGCTGCAAAGTGCAATACCAATGGACATGATGCAACTATTGAGACTACAATAGTCAATACACCTACAAAGATGAATATTTTAATAGATGATATTGATATTCATTCAAGTCAGGACAAATCATCTAAGAAAGATGATAATATACCCAAGGATATGGATACGGATGAAAACAAAGTTGTATCCAACACTCAAAAGGATACATATACAGAAATGAAGGATGCAACTGACAATCAGCAAGAAGTGTCAAATGAACAAAATAAAGAAGTTGAAAATAAAACAGAGGATACACTGAGAAAGAGTGAAGAAAAAGATAAAAGTGAAGGAGTCAAGCATGATGAAGGTATAAAACTTAAAGAAGATACATCTTTTGATACACCTAAGGAAAATGAGGAGACGTCTTCACCAAACTAGCTGGTGGACTCAGAATAGATACAAAAAAACACCTCATCTTCTTGACCCTCACCTACCAAGTCAACCCAATCTCATGCTTTACAAATGGTAGTACATCAATCTGCCACCCAGTCAAAGAAGAAGAAGAAAACAGTAAAGAAAGACATCTTGGCTGTTACACCAGATGAAGTAATAGAAGTTCCAAACTAGGATATTACCACTTTGGACAGTGATAAACTTCAAGAGTTTGGAGTGCTATGTCAAAGAAAATCCATTCAAAAGAAAATGATACAAGAACACATGGAAACAATGGCACTTGACAAGGCAAGATATATTCTCCAACAACTTGTTCCTCAGGTAAAACTTGAAGCAAATGCTATAGTTAAGGAACAAATTGTTGTTCTTACCGACGCAATCACAGAATAGAATATAGATGCAAAACAAGAAGAAAATAAGTATCAATACAAATTAATTGATAAAATCAGCTAAGAAGTGGCACTGAACAAGGTAAATCTCTCTGAACTAATTGATCAATTAGAGCCAATGATTGCTGAAGCAATTACCTTAGTTCAAAAGATGTGCATGCTTGAAAATTTTACAAAAGAAAATAGAGACAAGTTAGTAGAGATAGATTCTAATGTCACAGCAAGTGTACAAAGCCTAACCTCAAATGCAGACAGTATCAAAGCCCATTATGACAAGGTCATTGAGGCTAACAGGCTAAGGCAATAAATATGGGAAGCTAAAACACAACTAAGAGGTGAGATTATAGAACTACACACACACATTCTGCCTCATCTTACAATTCTACAGCAGCATATTTCTGATGCAAGAAACCTTATTGCAACCCCTGAGATGTTTTTAGTAGACAACATCTATGATATACATGTACAGATATCACTAGAGCACATGGATCTAGAAATTCTAAAGGAGAAATGGGAAAATATGATGGAGGAGATCAAGTCCTCACATTCCCACTTTTTTGACAAGCTGTAAGTACCTTTGCCTTTAGAATCAAAAAATGAGGAATAGAAAGGAAATGTATATTGTATGTACAAAAGGAACATATATATATGAAGATAGTTATGTACAATATATATTAAAAAAAATGGGAAAAGAAAAGTACATAAGGATATGTATATATACTTACACTTATCAACATATACATAGGGGGAGTCACTCAAATGACTAAGGAAGGAGTATACAAAGGTGTACATACTAATACACTCAGTATGTTGTACATATTAATGTTTTTGATACTAATGTCAAAGGGGGAAATTGATGACATTAATTTTTCCATTAGTACACTTAGTGAAAAACATTGACAGAGATCATCAGTACAAGCATTACAAGTGGACTACTAGCATTACCGGCAAACAACAAGTATACCCGACATAACACAGAGGTCATGAAAAATTCTAAGTATGGAATTGACCGACAAACACTAACAAGTGTTGCAATGACGAAGTGAACAGGACATCACCGATGGGTCAATAACATAACATTCAGATCATCACCGATGACACAATTCTGAGAACAAAACTGACAAAACAAAAAAGGCATACTTGACGACCAGTTTAAGAGAGGAACACCGATGACAAAGAAAACCGACCGTCAGAACCGACAGTTAGTTAGAGAACCTGCAAATAGTGGATCTCAATTTTACACGATGGATAAAGCAATGTAATTCTATTCATATAGTTTTAATTTGTTTTAAATCATAACTTGAGGGTCAAGAAAGCTTTATGTAAATGTTTTAAAGAATCCTAATGGATCTAAAACATATCTATCTAAAGATCAAGGTCAAGTTGTAAACCTTGGATCTAGAGTTAACTTGCGAAGCATAAATCAAGAATTGAACCAGAATCTAGTATAAATAGATGTTCAAATCAATTGTGAGTTATGAATTCATTATTGTTGATAGCCATGAAGAGCATCTAAGGAGAAGAAGGAAGAATTCATGCAAAGTTCAGAAGCAGATCACATCAGTTGTCAAGAACACATAGAGGCTACCAACGATTAGACAAAGGTATTATTCAATCATGGAAGGATGATTACTTATACATAGGAAGCTTTATTGGATCTGTTATCAGCAATTAGAGATTCCATAGATCATCAGATCAAATAATTATGTAGTTGCATTCTAACAAGTGCATCACATCTAAAATCCTTTTGTAGAAGGTGGACTTAACCATTCTTTACAAATATCTTAACAGAGTGCACACTTAACAGTGTTGCTAAAGCTTCAAACGAAGTAGATCTTAACAAGTCTCCACTGTAATACTCCTAATAGGGTAGGTCATCAGAAGTGACCAATTGTAAGCCTTAACTGGCCCCTACTTATGTGCAGATAGTGAGGTCTTGTGGGTAACAATCCCCACCGTAGTTTTTACTTTCTAATAGGAGTTTTTTGTGATATCATACCTTATGTTATGTGTTATCTATTTTCATGAATGTTTCTTTTATGGTTACATATTAAAGAACTTATGACATGATTGCATATACATAAAGAAAGATGAATAGTTAGATAAGATAATTTACAAATTGATGATTAAGGGTTAATGGGCTAACCAAGAAAATTTTTAGAGGTACAGATTCACCCCTCCCCTCTCAGTACATCATTCCAATATAATTCTAATAGTTGTTTACTTTTATTCAAGTATGCAAACATAAATTTAGAGCACACTTTCAATTTGGGTTTAAAATTGAATATCTCACATTTCAATTGGTGTTCTAAAACTGAATTCTAACTAGCTTGGATTAACAATAATCTGCATTTTCATTTGCATTGAGATTAATCAGCAGTTTACTCTCAGCATATAGCTTTTTAAATCCTTCATTTAGGTCTTTGGTGTAGTCACTGAGCTTGCAATGACCTGAGAGAAAGCTCATACTCCTGCATTCTAGAAGGCAATAGGTCGACTCTTTTAGAAATGCATGATGAATGAATCCATATTCATTCATGTATGCAACTAAAGTATAATGACCATGTTGAAGTGTACTGCTAAAGTAGAGGTCCACTTTTAGCATGCACATTTGTAGTGCCCACCATGGGGCTGAAAATAAATTTCAGGCCTCATTATTAAATTCTATTTTTAATTTTGTTTTATGTTCATTTTGACCAAAATCTGGGTCCACCTTTGCGTCCAGATCATTGTTTCAGTTTGAAATGACTATAAACACGCCTACCTTTGCTGAAAATTGAATCTGTCACAAATTGTTTTTGCAAACAGAGGTCGTATGACCTTCTGCATGCAAATCTAGAAAAAAAATCACACAGATCAGGACAGATTTATTTTATTTTGTATTTTTTTAGCAATTTTTGGGTCTACTGTGTCTCTTCGCAAAATTTTGGGGCCTAACACCATTTTTATATGTTTTTTTTGTGACTTTGCATTGCAAGTTGAACAGATTGAGTTAAATTTCACACGAATATGCAAACCTTGTCATAGCATGCCCCAAGGCCTCATTCCTTACTTCATAAACCTATGTGTGGAGTAACGGTTTTAAACATCTAAAATTTTGATTACCGATCGATGTGAGATTAAAATCCCAAATACCATCTACACTTATCCTTTCGCCTAACTCCTCCCACCTTCCACCCTCCTCCCGGCCTCCCATCCTCCAAACACCCACATCACCCAGCTTTTGCTTCCCCCATCCCCATCTATCGCACCACTTCTCCTAGCCTCGCCACTGTGTGGCTCCACCACTTGGCCTCTCCTAACCCCCACACCGCCACAGTCCCGCAACCACCAAACCCAGCCACCATCCCTCTTCCCCACCACCACCTACTCCTCTGCCTACTCTACACCCTACCTTCCCTCCTCTGATGCCACCCATCCCATGCGTAGGTTCAAAACCTCCCACCCGCGGCCTTTTCTCAACCTCCACCACTCCACCACCCTTTGCTCTGCCTGACCCCTCAACCAACCGCTTCCCTCTATTACCCACTCCTCCTTATCTCAACCTCCCACCATCCTCTTAGCTCTGACACCCTCCTCTCAGCCCTATCAACCACCTCTCAGCCTAAACCCCTTGGCTCCTCTGCCTGAGCTCAGCCAAAGCACCACCTAGAAACACCACCACCGCCCAACTCCACCACCTCTCCTTTTTCGGCGTGGGATTAATTTTGACATGCATTTGGGCTGTCATTTTAGAGAGATAGTGGGATTCTGTGACAGCTTAGGGCCCATCAAATTTTACGTGCTTTTTTTATGACGTCAACGGGATTTTCAAATTCTTGCATTCACCATATGTATTTTTGAATTTATAGTCTAATTTCAAACCCCTATATCTTGCTTATTTTAGGTCCTTTTTGGGAGCATTTTTTAATATTTGGGATAGAATTTCACAAGGATTATCGTGGTGGAATTGGTTTCTATTTTTTATTTCTGGATTTATCAGAAATCATTATTTTTTATGACTATTCTTGTATAATCCTTGTTTCAGTAGCTTCTGGAGCCTCATACGGGTTCATACAATCACCTTTTTCAGTGCAATTTTTTTTGAAACTGCATGATTTTCTATGTACTTTCTGAATATGTGATCTATTTTTGGATTTTTAGATTTTGATAATGTGGACTAATATTTGGCTTTGATGTTCATGTGATTATCTTTGCATACAGCCTTACAGTGGTTAGCAGAATGTTATCCAAGAAGACTAAAACACAAACTACTCACAATTTGGTTTTGTAGGTTTCCTTTGATCGATAGAATGCATAACATTGTGCTTGCATCTTGTTTTCAATTTCTTAAAATAGGAACCCACATGCAGGACTTCTTAAAACAAACATTTTTTTGATGTTTTAGGAATGACAATGAAGTTAGGAAACTACGCTCTCACCCTTTTGGGATGATCAAAAATCTAGAAACATTATTGTCATTCTCTTATTCTACTTGAAGTGTCTTTTAGTTTTGTAAACCCAAGGAATTGCATGGACGTATCCTCTCCCCTCGCCTTCATGGATCTTGGGTGAAAGAGAAATCCATACAAATCCTTTAGCGTGGCTACCTCCTGAGTTCTTTAACAGAGTTGGTGAGAGTGGATTACCCAACTGATAACAGGCTAAAGCCAAGCCCTTCCAAACCGGTATACAAAAAATGTCATTGTGATTATTTTCATAGTGGACAGGTGTGAATTCATTGTGGCAACCAAAATCTCCACTAGTACCCTAGTGGTGCGTTAAAGTCCCTATATTGTTAAGGTGAAAACCTTTCTTTGAAAGGATTGGGAGAGCCCCTTAATTGGGAAAATGACTTGATCACAACCACCTGAATGGATGTCCTTACTACAAACTTTGTTCTAGTATCCAAAATCCCTCTATCTATTGGCGCGAAAGGTCAGAGACCAACTAAGATGTCCCACACTTTCACAGCTCTTAGTAGAGACAATGGTTCCTTAGGAATTGATTACCCTTGGGATTCAAAGCTTGGTGTGCCTGAGAAGTGAGTGCACATGTAAGGAGGATCTCGTGCCTCCAAGCTTCTAATTTGTCCGCTATGAGAAGGCGTGGCTGAACTTTGGTTCAAGTGGGAATTCAATAGATATTGTCTTGGCTATCCTAGGATTGTGGTGTGTCTATCATTTTATTTTTACAAAAAACAATCTCCATGATGTGTCTTGCATGAGTGTTCACAGAAACAATAACTACGAAAATCAAACAATCCAGAAAACTGTACACTTTGGATATTTGTCTATCTTGTCTCATCTGAAACTTCAGTGAAACTCTGTTGAAACTCTGTCAATATTCTGTCAAATTGGTTTCAAAAACTTGTCAAAACTTTGTCTTCCATCAGTCTATGCTAATACATTCGGTCTATTCTAAAATTTGCACTGTCATAATGCTTCTATTGGTTCACATACAACTATGATATGTTGTTAGTCCAACCTATCACTGTCTTGAAATCTGACGTCATTACACTTGTCCAATTGACCAAGTCCTATGTTCAATCTTATCATCATTGTCTACACTATCCTTATTCTAGGTTGTGAGAGTAGGTTCATTAACCTTGACTCAAGATTAGAGTCTTTGTTATCTCCATCCTCAGTTGGATGTTTATCTCTTGGTCTCTTTGGTCTTGGACTTAGACAACACTTCAGATATCACCATGGTGCCAGTCAGGCAAATCAACTTATCTTATGCTTGTACGAACTAGAAGTCATTTTAGAGAATTTCATGAAGAAGAAAACTAGGGATTCCTATTCAAAGACAACTCCTTGTTTGGAGAGAACCCTCTCATTGAGGGAGATTCTCGAATTCCTCCTAGATCAAAATCCCCATAGGACAAGTTACCTAGTCCCAAGATGTCAGAAGAAAGACAGGGTAGAGGCAGGTCTCGATGGAGAGACCTGTCTAATGGTACCAACCATCGCAATAGTCAACATTCCTCGAGTCCATCAGACCCCAGTGAGGAAGAGATTGATGAATGTCTCTAGGATAAGAGGTTTGTAACACTCATGAAAACAATCCTAAATTAGGATAAGGAACAATACTTCCTCGACCTAGCAGAGTAAGGTGCTCAACTTCCACCTCACGTCAAAGTTGAGGATATCATTGCTAGAGAAGAAGAGACACCTATGATGCTCATAACTAAACAAATGCAAGCTATCCAAATGGAATTAAAAAAACTCCAAAAGGAAAAAGAAACGCCCAACACAAGGTTTTCTTTAAACACAATCTATCCTTTTTCCTTTTGACAAAGATTTGTACTTTCCTCCGTTCCCACGTGGGGTTGAAATTCCATGATTTGATAACTAAAATGGTCGCTCTGATCCACAAGATCACATCCAAGAATTCTATGCTCTTTGTGAACAATTTATGCATGACAAGACATATCTTATGTGTCTCTTTCCTCAGAGTTTGAGCGGCCAAGATATGGAATGGTTCTCAAAGTTACCCACTGGTATAAAAAATCTTGATGAGCTGATGAATCTCTTCTTGCAATAGTACTCTTAAAATATCCAACATTCTTTGACAATGATTGCTTTATGTAACACAAAGAAAAACACAGGAGAACCCTTTCTGACCTTTCTTCAATGATGGAGAAATATGTTTTCTAGACATCCATGAACCGTGCCTAAATCTGAAAAGATGGATATTTTTGCTAGTGTTCTGATTCTAGAACTAAACTACCCTCTTTAGATGCAATGTCCACCCTCTTTCGAGAAAATGGTGGAAAAGGTGATGAAAATAAAAGATGTGCTTGTTAAAAAGGGTGACATTACCCTCTATAAGGAAAACAATTTTGGTTCCAACTCTAAAGACAAACCTAAATATTGGAACAAAAACAAGCATGTGGTAAATGACGGAGTAGTCGATTACTCTACTCCCCAGTCAAAACCAGCAGTCTTCAATCTGACAAGTGGCTCCAAGGCCCTAAAAATTGCTGAAAATACCACTAAATCCTCATCTTCTAAAGGGACCAGCATTTTTTTGAAAGACAAACAATGGATTAAACATAAATGAGACTTTGACTCTTTAGGTGAGTCCTATGAATCTGCACTTAAAACTCTACTGACAAACAAGCTGATCACATTTCCAGATAACTCCAAACCATATGCTCCAGAAATCAAACCTAAATGGTGGAGAGACAATGATTTCTGTCAGTTCCATAGAAACAAAGGACACACAATAGAAAATTGCATGAGCCTCAAACATGAGATCCAAGATCTCATTGATAATGAAATAATTATGGTTGATAATCACAACAATAATGTTGATCATAAGGCATTCAAAGATCCTTTCGTGGAACATCACAAAGGAGAAACTTCTAAGAAAGGTTCTCAAATCAATCACACTTATTCTAATGATGACTGCAACATCATCAACATGCTTGAGCCCTCTCATTCTAAATATTGCAATGTCATCATCGTTAAGAAGAAAGAGAAAGAGTCTCAATTAGCCAACGCAGTGACTCGAGTGCAAGCAAAGGTCACCCTGGGGGGTTCTGGAGATTCAAACCCTTTATCGACTTCCAATAAACCATTGGTATCCAAATCCTGGGTACCTCTTAGCAAACAAACCACTGTGGGTACCTCTAAAGTCTCACAGTCCAAACAACTGACTTAGTCCAATAATGTGGACTATATCATTGTTGAACAATTACAAAGAACCTCTGCCCAAATTTCAATCTTCAAATTGCTCAAACTCCCTCTGTCTCACCGAGAGGTCCTAGATAAAGTGCTATCAACTACCAATGCCCCCAAGGACTTGGATCTGGATCGATTTCAATCCATGGTTGGTCACTTGACCTCACCACATTACCTATCATTCTTAGAAGAAGATGACAACTCTTTAAGTCATCCACACAATCTCCCCTTGCATTTCGAAGTCTTGATCCGTAAGCACCACATCAGACAGGTCTTGATAGATGGAGGCACATGGTTGAATATATGCACATACAGGTTAATCGAGAAACTAGGCTTTTCAGAGAATGTCATTGATCCTAAAAAGAAAATCACTATCAAGGTGTATGATGAACAAGAAAGTGATGACATTAATTTTTCCATTAGTACACTTAGTGAAAAACATTGATAGAGATCACCGGCAGACTACAGAGATCACCGCCAGACTACAAGTATTACCAGTGAATAGCAAGCATACCCGACAAAACACAAAGGTCATGAAAAATGCTAAGTATGGAATTGACAAGCATCACCAGTGACTACAAGCATCACCAGCAACATAGTTTTGAGAACAAAATTGATAGAACAGAAAAGGCATACCCGACGACCAGTTCAAGACAGGAACACCGGTGACCAAGAAACTTGACCGTCAGAACCGACAATCAGTTAGAGAACCCGCAAATTGTGGATCTGAGTTTTACACGTCAAATAAAGAAATGTAATTCTATTTATAGAGTTTTAATTTGTTTTAAATCATAACTTGAGTGTCAAGTAAGCTTTATGTAAATGTTTTAAAGCATCCTAACAGATCTAAAACATATCTAACTAAAGATCAAGGTCAAGTTGTAAACCTTGGATCTAGAGTTAACTTGCGAAGTGTGAAGCAAGAATTGAGCCAATAACTAGTATAAATAGATGTTCAACTCAATTGTGAGTTATGAATTCATTGTTGTTGATAGCCATGAAGAGCATCTAAGGAGAAAAAGGTAGAATTCATGCAAAGTTCAAAAATAGATCACATCAGTTGTCAAGAACACACAGAGGCTACCAACGAGCAGTTAAAGGTATTATTCAATCATGGAAGGATGATTACTTATATGTATGAAGCTTAGTGGGATCTATTATCAGAAATTAGAGATTGTATACATCATCAGATAAAAGACTTATGTAGTTGCATTCTAACAAGTGCATCACATCTAAAATCCTTTTGTAGAAGGTGGACTTAACAGCTCTTTACAAATCTCTTAATAGAGTGCACACTTAACAATGTTGCTAAAGCTTCAAATGAAGTAGATCTTAACAGGTCTCCATTGTAATACTCCTAACAGGGTAGGTCATCAGAAGTGACCAATTTTAAGACTTAACCGGCCCCTTCTTATCTGCAGATAGTGAAGTCTTCTAGGTAACAATTCCCACCGCAATTTTTACTTCCTAATAGGAGTTTTCTGCGATATCATATCTTGTGTTATGTGTTATCTATTTTCATGAATGTTTTTGTTATGGTTACATACTAAAAGAACTTATGATATGATTGTATATACATAAAGAAAGATGATTAGTTAGATAAGATAATTTACAAACTGATGATTAAGGGTTAATGAGATAACCAAGAAAAGTTTTAGAGGTACTGATTCACCCCTCCACTCTCAATACATCATTCCAATATAATTCCAACAATTGGTATCAGATCTAAGTCTCTTTCTTGAAAATCTTAAAGACTTGAGAGAAAATATTGGAGCAATGGACAAGTTTAGACTGGACATGACTATTGAGAATGAGCAGTTACAGATGCAAATAAACTATGAGCAGTATAAGGAGGCAAAAAAAAAAAGTGAGAAAATTTCTTGATGAAAGAAAGATTATGGAAACCAGACTGAATGAGAAAGACTACAAATAATTGGATATAATAGATTACTTTGAAATAGCGGAATCATCAATGAGCAAAGCTTCAAATGCATCAGTTGTAGAAATTAAAAGTCTACAAGAGATCAATCTACATCTGACAGATCAAATCAAGATGCTGCAAATTGGTCAAGAGACTCAAATGGTGAAAATGATTGATGTCATGAATGATGCAAGAAAAGATGAAAATTAAAAAACACTAGCCATTGATGATAGGAGGAAAATTACAGAGAAGCTACAAGAAAAAGAATCAGAGATTCTAAGACTCATTGAGCATCACCATGAGGTCACCAACAAGATTATTTTTATGAGTCAAGAAGCAAACATATAAAATGTAGAACTCATTGAAAGAATATAGATCATAGGTGAGGTAAGAGAAGAGAATGAAAAATTGAAGCATGAAATCAAATTCCAGAATCAACACAACGAATTGATCAAAAAGGCTGAAGATAGCAACAAAAGGATGGATGATTTTCTTGATGGACAAAGAAGAGTCAACAACTACACAGGATTAGGGTACAACGAGAATGGTGAATCTTCTAATCAACCAGATTAGAGGAATGTTTTCACAACCCCAAGATCCAAGAAGTTGTCATGCAATCACTGTGGAAAACTAGGCCACACCTCAAACATCTACAGAAGCAAAATGAAAGGTATTTCTCAAGCACAATCTACTTTTACTGGTAATTGTTATAAATGTCAAAAGAAAGGACACAAGGCACATGAGTGAAGATCCAAAGTGACAAATCCAAAGAGAAAATCCTATATGGACAAGTACTGTCCTACATGCAAGATGAATGGGCATACACATAAGGAATGCTGGAAAAATAACAACAAGGCATGGACACCAAAGGAAACTGATAAAAGCTACAAACCAACAAGAGTAGGTAAATCATATGTTTGGGACTATAACACATGGGTAAACTGTACATCATGTGGAAGGTATGGTCATATTGCTGCCAACTGTATGAGAGAATGGACCAGAAGGTCAAGAGGATGGACTAATCTAGGTATGGCATGTTTACATTGTCATAAGGTTGGACATGTGATAAAATATTGCAAAGATCGACTGACAGACACAACTACACATCCCAATGGAAATACCATTGATGACATCAAGAGAATGAGAAACAAGATGTGGGTAAAATCCACTAACACTGAAGGTGCTGGAACAAGCAATGCAAATGGTGACACCTCATCCAATAGATCTGGTGACATCACTACATCCAACTAAATTGCACAAGTAAGTATGGAACTGCATTATAACAAGTTTTACTATGCATCGGTTCCATTACACATAGTTCATATTGTAATATTAGCATGAATAAAGATGCAATATATTGTTGTTTGCTAAAACTATTGAAAAGAAACCATCAATTATTGGGTACAATTTGCATCAGTGAACACATAGAGAAAAGTTAGCACTACTTACCGAAATGTATTGGTCATTACACAAGCTAAGTGTAAACCGACGGATATCGGTGAACGTTGAATCAACAAAAGCTGTCTTCGCAACCTCACCGACAATCATCGGTGAAGTCTCCAAAATCTCTAGCAACCCCAATGCTTTGCACAGACACCAAAGATGTTATGAATTTCTTTACTAATGAAATCAGTCTTCATAAACTAATGAGTTGGTAAGAATTAATGACAACTTCAGGTACAAAGAGGTTATAAAAGCCCGACGGGTAAACTCATTTTTGCACCCATGATTTTCGAGCAGAGTAGAGCAGACCAGAGTGATTTGAGAGAAATTTGGAGAGTGACCCAGAAAGAATCAATCTGACTCTAAATAATTCATATTCACAGACAAGCACAAAGAATCTATAAGTAATCATACTCACCGATCACACTGTCTTTATTTATGAAAAGCCCTAAATTTCTGCAATGCAATGACATCGACTTCTAGAGTTGAGAAAATTAAGGAAGATAAGAACAAACCCTTCAAGCTTGTCAATAGAGGCGCATGTGCTGAGCCTAAATATAAGCTACACGCTGAAATAGCTTCACAACCTGATGATTCCAGAGCATTCTCCTGAATCCCACCTAGGGTTTTACTGGTAGAGGACGTAGGGTCCTATATCCACTGCAAGATCTTTGAAATAGGAGATCTAGACCTAGATAATGCTTATAAGGCATTATGTGATGATGCTAGAAATCTCAAATAAGAGCACAAACACTTGGAAGTAAAGGGACTCACAAATGCACTGCATTTTCCCAAGGTTTTCAAAATGGAATGGATAAAGATTGTTCTTAGCAGAGTCCACAACAAAGATTTATGGCTAAACAAGCCAAAGGCAGTAAAAAAATATTTTATACATGCGGTTACTAGTTATCCTACAACTAATAAACCACAGGCTCACAAGCATCCATCTCTAGCAGAAGTTGAAAGACTAACCAGTGCTAATTCAGATAAAAGGGCACTAAAGGTCAACACCATTACCGACGTAGAGCTGAAGTTTGGAGCATGTGTTGCTGGATACAATATATTCCAAGCAAGCCAAATGAATAGCATATCTAGTACTGCTATGAGAATAGCATACAAGATTATCAAACAGGGGAAGAGGATGGATCTTGCAAAGATCTTGTTACATCAATTTGAGGAAAACACGTGCACAATAAGGTCTTCAAGGACAAACACATGTAAGTTTGGTTCCCTCATAATGTGCATATTCTTTTACTTTGAAGAATACTTTCCTTCCATTGGAAAAGTTACATGGGACACAAGAAAACCCATTACCATTTAGATAGGTGAATTCATAGAATCACTAGCAACATATTTTGACAATGTTATGCATGAGCATTTCAAAACCATAAAGGAAATACTACAAGTAAGAACTAGGATTCCTGAGAATCTGATAGAGGAACACCATGAAGAAATATGTTTCATGGTAGATATTGATTTCACATACATACAAGTAGTGGTACTAAGGAAATCACGGCTTTCAAAATTGGATTATGAAATCAAAATAGGATTAGCCAATGAGTGCATTAAGGCACTATTGAATGAACCAATAGACACCAAACAACTAAGATTTGGTACCTATGAAGAGGCCAAACTGAAGATCAAAACAAATCTTGTTGTCAAGAAGGCTGTAAAACAGTCAAAAATAATGGTGAAGAATCTGAAAAAGAATCTAAAAATATCTTCTAAAGGAGAAGAAGAAGGAGAAGGTGAAGAGGAACAACAAAGTAAGGAGGAACTCACTGAGGACCAACTTCCCATCGGTGATACAGAAGAACACAAAGAATTAGAGGAAGAGAAGTTTGATTCACCACCTCCTCCTCCACCAAAAAAGTCTAGAACAAGAAGTCAAACAACAAAGGATGCAATTCCTTCTCCCATGGTAAAAGGGAAGGTGTATAAGAGGAAACCTGATACACAAAAGGAAAAACAACTAGCCAGGGCACCTACCAAAAGGAGGAAATATGTTTAGACTGATGAGGAATTAGAAGAGTCAGCAATGGATGAACCTGACACTATAAAACAAGCAATGGAAATAGCAAAGGTTACATCACCCACTGAGGACATTGATGAAATATGTAATAAAATTTCTAAAGCTACATCTCTTGCACATCCTAAGATTAGGAAATGGTTAAGATGGGATTCTGAAGAACAAAATAAGATTGAAGATGCACTTATTGCTAAAATGTACAGACACTACTGTGTCCCACTACATTTCACTACACGAGATGTACCACAAGAACTATTAGATAGAATTTCTTCTAGATTCATTTTTGCACTTCATGAGGAGAAAAGGATAAGAGAAAGAGTACTGGTTTCTCTTATGCCACCTGAATCTATGAGAGAATAAATCAATGAAATCATAGATAAATATGCAAAAAGTTTCTCACCCAAATTGAGAGCTTATAAATTTCTTAAAGAGAAGCTTATAGAGCTTGAGCAAGACACACATAAGATATGGAGTGAGATACTCAATCCTGATGAGGAGAGTAGTCATGAGAAGGAAATAGTCACTAAAATAGATAACTCAATAGTTGAGTTAGACAGTGAAGAGGTACAAATAACAGGCCAAAAATAGACTGACATTATAGATGAAAACTGGCCAAAGGATGGTGAAAATGATCAAGTACCAGCAAGCCCCATCCACATCAACTTAGAGGATGAAGAAGTTACCAAAGAAGAATTGTTAATAAAAGGTAACTTAGATGTTGATATAAATTATGAATCATGGTTAGACAATATTGTCAATACCACTACAGGACAAGACCCTGCAATAGAAGTTCAAAAAGATGAAGACATCAATGCTGCAAAGGGAAATACTGATGAACAGGACATAACTATTGACAATGCAACAGTCAATACATAGACAAACATGAATATATTAATATATGCTATTGATATTCAGTCTAGTTAGGATAAATCATCTAAGAAAGATGATGATATACCCAAGGATATGGGTACCGATGAAAACAAGTTTGCATCCAACAATCCCAAGGATACAGATACAGAAATGAAGGATGCAACCGATGATCAACAAGATGTATCAAAAGATCAAAACAAAGAGGCAGATAACAAAACTGATGATACATTGAGAAAGGTTGAAGAACAAGATAAGAGTGAAGGATTCAAGACAAATTAAGGTATAAAACTTAAAGAAGACTCATCTATTGATACACCCAAGGCACATGAGGAGACGTCTTCACTAAACCGGTTGGTGGACTCAAAACAGGTACAAAAGGAAGCCTCATCTTCTCAACCCTCACCCACCAAATCAAACCAATCTCACGCTTTACCGAGGGTGGTACATCAATCTGCCACCCAGCCAAAGAAGAAAAAGAAGAAAATAACTTTAAGAAAAACATCTTGGCTGTCACACTGGATGAAATCATAGAAGTTCCAAACTGGGATATTACCACTTTGGACAGTGACAAACTTCAAGATTTTGGAGTGCTATGTCAGAGAAAAGCCATTCAAAAGAAAATGATACAAAAACATAGAGAAATAATGGCACTCAATAAGGCAAGAGACATTCTCCAACAACTTGTTCCTGAAATAAAACTTGAAGCAAATGCTACAGTTAAGGAACAAATTGTTGTTCTTACTGACGCCATCACAAAGCAAAGTATAGATGCAGAGCAAGCTATGGAAGAACAAGCTTAGAAGAAATATCAATACAATTTAATTGATAAAATCAGCCAAGAAGTGGCATTGAACAAGGTAAAGCTCTCTGAACTCACTGATGAATTAGAGCCAATGATTGCTGAAGAAATCACCTTATTTCAAAAGATGTGCACACTTGAGAAATTTGCAAAGGAAAATAGTGACAAACTAGCAGAGATAGATCATAATGTCACCACCAGTGCACAAATCCTAACCTCACATGCCAAAAGTATAAAGGCACATCATGACATGTTCATAGAGGCAAACAGGCTAAGACAAGAAATATGGGATGCTAAAACACAACTCAGAGGTGAGATTACCAAACTACAGGCACATATTCTACCTAATCTTACAATTTTACAGTTGCATATTTCTGATGTAAGGAATCTTATTACAACCCCCGAGATGTATGTAGTAGACAACATCTATGATCTACATGTAAGAATATCACTAGAGCACATGGCTCTAGAAATGCTAAAAGAGAAATGGGAAAAGATGATGGAGGAGATCAAGTCCGTACATTCCCAACTTTTTGACAAGCTGTAACTACCTTTTCCCTTAGAATCAAAAAAGGAGGAAAGGAAATGTATAATATTTAAAAAAAAGGAGGAAAATAATAGTACATAAGGATATGTATATATACTTACACTTACCGGCATATACAAAGGGGGAGTCATTCAAATGACTAAGGAAGGAGTATACACAGGTGTACATACTAATACACTCAGTATGTTGCACATATCAAAGTTTTTGATACTAATGTCAAAGGGAGAGATTGATGACATTAATTTTTCCATTAGTACACTTAGTGAAAAACATTGACAGAGATCACCGACAGACTACAAGTATTACCGGCGAACAGTGAGCATACCCGACATAACACAAAGGTCATGAAAATGCTAAGTATGGAATTAACAAGCATCACCGATGACTACAAGCATCACTAGCAACACAGTTTTGAGAACAAAATTGACATAATAGAAAAGGCATGCCCAACAACTAGTTCAAGAAAGGAACACTGGTGACCAAGAAAACTAACCGTCAGAACCGACAGTCAATTAGAGAACCCGCAAATTGTGGATCTGAGTTTTACACGTCAGATAAAGGAATGTAATTCTATTTATACAGTTTTAATTTGTTTTAAATCATAACTTGAGGGTCAAGAAAGCTTTATGTAAATGTTTTAAAGCATTCTAATAGATCTAAAACATATCTAACTAAAGATCAAGGTCAAGTTGTAAACCTTGGATCTAGAGTTAACTTGCGAAGCGTGAATCAAGAATTGATCCAATAACTAGTATAAATAGATGTTCAACTCAATTGTGAGTTATGAATTCATTTTTGTTGATAGCCAAGAAGAGCATCTAAGGAGTAGAAGGAAGAATTCATGCAAAGTTCAGAAACAGATCACATTAGTTATCATGAACACACAGAGGCTACCGACGAGTAGTTAAAGGTATTATTCAATCATGGAAGGATGATTACTTATATGTATGAAGCTTAGTAGGATCTATTATTAGCAATTAGATATTGCATACATCATCAGATCAAAGACTTATGTAGTTACATTCTAACAAGTTCATCACATCTAAAATCCTTTTGTAGAAGGTGGACTTAACAGTTCTTTACAAATCTCTTAATAGAGTGCACACTTAACAGTGTTGCTAAAGCTTCAAACAAAGTAGATCTTAACAGGTCTCCACTGTAATACTCCTAACTGGGTAGGTCATCAGAAGTGACCAATTGTAAGCCTTAACCGGCCCCTTCTTATCTACAGATAGTGAAGTCTTTTGGGTAACAATCCCCACCGTAGTTTTTACTTCCTAACAAGAGTTTTCTACGATATCATATCTTGTGTTATGTGTTATCTATTTTCATGAATATTTATGTTATGGTTACATACTAAAAGAACTTATGATATGATTGCATATACATAAAGAAACATGAATAGTTAGATAAGATAATTTAAAAACTGATGATTAAGGGTTAATGGGCTAACCAAGAAAAGTTTTAGAGGTACTAATTCACCCCTCCCCTCTCAGTACATCATTCTAACAGAAACATCTTCTAAAGGTCTTGTAACTTTACCAATCTAAATAGGTCCTATTGAGAGGGATGTTACCTTCCAAGTTTTGGATCTCCTGCTAGCCTACAAAATTCTATTGGGAAGACCCTAGATCCATGAGATGTATGCAGTGCCATCAACATTCCATCAGTGCATCAAATTCTCATTCAATGGTGTAGAATTCACTGTTCTTGCAGACACTAGTTATGTCTATAACGCATTAACACAAGCAGCTGATACCCTTGTCCCGCATAATAGTGAGGCATCCAACTCTCAATTGGCTAAAAATTTACTGAAGGATATGGAAAAGAAACTCAAGATAAGGGACATAAGTATGGGTGGATATATAGTAGAACCTGTACTGTCACTCACCTCTCTTCCTAGATCACCTCGGTCTTATGGAAAACCGTCAGAAGAAATGAAACCAACAACACCCCATGAAATCTATGATGAGACCTTTGTTAAAGCCAACACACCATTAGAAGATGAACAGGAGGAAAGAGTCATTCTAGCTTGGTTATATAAGGAACCTAAAGATAATGAAGTCAAACAACGTGTAATACCCCCAGAAAAAATTGGTGTGGGGTATAAGGTGGCTTGTAAAATGGGTTATTTGGGTAAAGGACCCATTGGACCTAATAAAAATGGACTTAAAGAACCTATCTCTATTGACTACAGACGACCTAGAGACACAACTGGTCTAGGGTTCTTATCTAAGAAATAAAAAAGAGAAAAGAATTGCCTAGATAAAGGAAAGGGACATCAGGTTCTAGAAGAACAAAACACAATAGTAGAAAGCACTGACATACCCACTAGCAAGTGGGATGATTCAGATGATTCTGATGCAGAGGATGTCTACCCTTCTCTCATTCCTCCCAACATTTTGGCTCTTCTATTTGACGAAGATACACCACAGGTCAACGCTACTAAAGAGCCTATTCTAGAGGATTCACCAATGACTTCTGATCAGTCAGAAACTACTAAATCTGAACAAGATCTAGATATAGAAGAAAGGATTCTAACCATAGAAGATTTTTTAGGTAGAACTCATCCAAACTGGGGGCAAAGAGTGGATTTCACTCATATCCTTGATATGAAACCTAATGATGAAACAAAATCCCATGAATACAAGTTTGACAGTCTTTCAGAAGACACCTTAGACATAGAGATGGATATAGTTCAATGATATGTACCCACACCCAAAGTAGGTGAAGGCTTAGAGGTTACGTCGTACAAATTAGGACCCCCTATCTCTAACATGGGATTTGATGATGTCATTAGGGATCTTTCTGATTTAAACACATCTATAGAAGGTTTAGGTTTAGGACTATACTTAAAAGTTGATGTCTACAATAAACATACCATGAACGCCCTTGAACCCATTGAACCTTTGTCGCTAATGCATCTTAAACTCATTGATTGGTCCTTACAAGGACAACCTACTGAAATGCCTACATTTCCCAATGACTATGCTTTAGCCTACTATCTCAATGCCACTAAACCTGTCACTTCCTCCACCAGTGAACCTAGTGTGATCATGACTGAAGCGGACATCAAGTATCTCAGTTATAAAATAAAAATGAGAAAAAGAAAAGGGTTTGAAGGCGAAAACCACATGGTGGAGGTTTCAGAACCCAAAACAGTAAAAATAAAAGATGCATCCAAAGGAGAAAACCTCTATGAGGTGCTTGAGGATGGGATGCTTCATGTCTTGCCTAGTCATTTATAGGAATGATCATCAGTGCTCATAGAGCCAACCCAGCCAGTGAATATTGGTATAGAGGAACATCCACACATCATTCATGTAGCTAAATATTTGTCTACAGAAGAGCTCAAGGAATTCACAGAATTCTTTAAAGAGAAGAATATAAACTTTGGATGGACATACTCAGATATGCCTGGTATAGATCTAGATCTTATCATGCATCATCTCTCAATAGCTCTTGCATTACTTATCAAGGCTGAACTGGAAAAGTTACTCAAAGCTAGATTTAACCGAGCTATTGATTATGCAGAATGGATATCCAACATTGTACCAGTATCAAAAGTAGACAAATCCAACATAATCTACATTGATTTTAGGGATCTCAACAAAGCATGTCCAAAGGATGACTTTCCTTTGCCTAACATTGATGTGATTGTAGACATGACTGCTGGGTATGAAATGTATTCTCTCATGGACGGTTTATTGAGGTACAACCAAATCAAGATTTCCCTAGAGGATCAAGAAAAGATGGCTTTTACATATGCCTTGGGAAAATTCTACTGGAATGTCATGCCTTTTGGTTTGAAAAATGCAAGAGCTACCTATCAGAGGGAAATAACAACTATCTTCCATGATATGATGCACAAAACCATGCAAGACTATGTGGATGATACCCTTGCTAAATCAAAGAAATGATCTCTGCACCTACAAGATTTAGGCCCAATCGTGGATAGAATGGAACAATTTAAATTAAAGTTAAATCCTAAGAAATGTGCATATGGTGTTACCTTTGGCAAGCTCTTGGGTTACATTATCTCAACTAAAGGCATAGAAGTCGATCCTAAAAAGGTACGAGCAATACTAGAAATTCACCTCCTAAGAACATAAGTCAAATGAGAACACTCCAAGGGAGAATCCAATCTATCAGAAGGTTCATCTCATAGTTGGCTGACAGAGCACAACTGTTTACCAAGACTTTGCGCAAGGGCATTACTTATCAATAGAGTGAAGAATGTGATAAGAGTTTCACTTAAATTAAAATGTACCTGGCTAACCTTCCAGTACTCATGCCACCTCAACAAGAAAAACCATTGATTATCTATACTTTAGCTACCTCAACATCACTGGGGGCACTGCTAGTGCAAGAAGATGAAGACAAGAAAGAACGTGCTATATACTATATTAGTAGAACATTGGTGTCCTATGAGATGAATTGCTCTATGATCAAGAAAGCTTGCCTAGCAGTAGTATTTGCATCTCAGAAATTGTGTCACTATAATGGTGGCTCACTCAATCAAACTGGTGGCTAAAATTGACCCTTTGAAGTATCTCCTAAGTAAAGCTACCCTCACTAGTAGATTGGCTAAATGGGTTATGATTCTTAGTGAATTTGACATAGAATATATTGAGCTTAAAGAAATCAAATGGCAAGCAATCGTAGATCAACTGGTTGATGCTCCACTACACGATAATGAACCAATCAATGCTGAGTTCCCAGATGGATCTATTTTGCACATCACTCATAGATCCTGGAAAATGTTCTTTGATGGATCCTTCACGCAATAAGGTTCAGGTGCAGGGATTTTGTTTCTGACTCCTCAAAACTATTCCATTCCAAAGGTGTCCAAGCTCATGTTTCCTTGTACCAACAACATAGCAGAATATGAAGCACTGGTAAATGGAATCAAACTGGCTCTTGAATGGAATGTTTCTGAGTTACATGTCCATGGTGACTCTCAACTTGTAATCAACCAAATCAATGATGTATACCAGACTAAGGGTGAAAAACTTATGCCTTATAAATGAATGGTTGATGAATTTAAGAAATATTTCACTTACATCACATTTCAACAAGTCCCAAGGGTACATAATAGAGCAGCTGATTCCATGGCTACACTAGCTTCCTCGCAGCAACAAGAGGATGATTTATGCTATGAATTCCTAGTGGAAGAAATTCATTTCCCTTCCTACAACTCCCCTGACTCCCAAATATTTTGTTTAGTCATTGAACATGAATCCTCCTATTACCACCACGTCTACTCTAATCTGTGCCATCAGGTAATTCCTGATGGACTCACCAAAAATGAAAAATGACACATCATTTGAAATGCCTCACAATATGTTCTCATGGCCAATGATTTGTATAGGCAAGGATTAGACAGTGCTTTGCTTAGGTGTCTAGAAAAAGAAGTCTAAACATGCATTATCTGAATTCCATGAAGGAATTTGTGGTTCTCATTATAATGGTCTGACGTTGGCTTAAAAATTGCTTAGAGAAGGGTATTATTGGCCAGATATGGAGAAAGAAGCTATTAGGTTTGCAAAAACTTGTAAGAAATGTCAGCTATATGGCAATCTTATACACACTCCAGCAAGGGAGCTCATTCCTTTTGTAACACATCGGCCCTTTCAACAATGGACATTTGATCTCATTGGGCAGATTTACCCCTCATCTTCTCTTGGAAACAAGTTCATTATTACAGCTACTGAGTATTTTACCAAGTGGGTTGAGGCGGTCCCACTCATTAAAGTGAAAGCACAGTAGGTCTCGATGTTCATTCTGAACTACATCATTTGTCGCTATGAAATACCTTCCTCTATCATCACTGACAATGGAGGTCAATTTAAGAACAACACCATGGATGAGTTGTGTGCAAAATTCAAAATCACACAACACTGTTCTTCAATATATTACCCACAAGGTAATGGGCAGGCTGAGGCCTCAAATAAAAATTTGTTGTAAATCTTACATCGTACAGTTAACAAGTCTGGAAAGGATTGGCACCTGTAGATCAATCCTGAATTATGGGCTTATAGAATGAGCATCATAACACCTAGAGGGGCAACCCCATTTGCACTGGTATATGGGGGCAGAAGCAGTCTTACCCCTAGAGGTAGAAATATGATCTCTTCAGATGTCTTTGTGCAAAATTGTACTAGATGAAGAGTACAGAGTTTTGAGACTCCAAGAACTAGAGTTGTTGGATGAACGTCAGAAAGTGGCCTTTGATCACCTCAGATCTTATCAGAAAAGAATATCAAGAGGATACAACAAGAAATTCAGACCTAGAGAACTTCAGGTGTGCGACCTTATGTTGAGATAAAATCCCTACAATCAGTCACATAGAGAATAGAAGGGGAAGTTTGAACCCAACTGGCTGGGTCTTTATATTATTACTACAGCATTTGGCTCCAGAGCCTATCGACTCTCTACACCTGAAGGACATCCGCTTCAAGAGCCCATCAACACTCTCCATCTAAAGAAATTCTACACCTAAGGCATTCTCGGTGATCAGCACCATGTACATAGTAATGTCCTAAAAAAAAATCTAAAAATTGGAAAAAGTCCTAAAAAAATGATCATCTTGGTGAAAACCTAGCAATAGGCGCCTTAATGCATCAATCAAAAAAAATTGAAAAATGGAAAAATATGAAAAAGAAGAAAAAGAAGAAAAAGTGCCTCAGTGAAAACCTGGTAAACATGCACCATGGTAGAAAAAATAGAATCTCTGCCAAGTAGGTGAAAAATTGGTAAATAGGCTCCTCTTGTACTCAACGCTCCATCTATCAATGCTTAGTCTTGGCAATCTTTTGCTTCAGTTTGTACATATCTTTTAGCCACTTTTGTGACACTCTAGTTCTTCTGAGAACCCTCCTGACTTGAAACTGATCCAAATTCATAACCTGGGGGCAATCAAATCAGCTTTGTCCTTGTAGTATGAGTCATGTCAGTCATTGTAGTTTGCTACTAGGGGCATGGGTCCCCAATTTGATCACATCTTTCGATTACACCAGAGTCATTAATCTTGTCATTTCTAAAGGACAACTCGCTACTGACGCAAATAGGTGTTTCTTAACACCATAATCAACAGTGTTTCTTAACACTATCTTTGGACACATCTATGTTACTTAACACACATTGGCTATTGTAAATGTAAATAATAGATTGATAGAAATCAAACACAAAGCACTCACAAGAAAACGGTGTTTCTCAACACCCCATACACATACACATCCAAAAAATTTGAAACTGGCTGAAGTATGCTGAACTTCTATTTGTATGTTGTCTATTCTCATTGATTTCGCTAATCTTCTCTTTGTCTAATGCTTGTTGGTGTGGTCCCGATGATCTAGCAACATCAAATAAACTAGGTGTATGTGGTAAGAGCTCCTGCATTAAGGTAGAAAATCCTCACATCCCTCAATCCTATTTATTTGTATGCCAAGGTGAGTTCAGAACTATCTCCTTGACTGTTATTGCTCTATTTATTTACACAAGTGTGCACTCATGGTTATCTTGGCTTTGAATGCCCCGATACTGGTGTACTCTTACAACATCAACTAGAAACAATGTTCAGGTCATCTCGACTTTTGTGCCTTGATGCTTACCTTAGTTTCCCATATCTTATCTGATGAAAGTCTTATTCATATTCTTATGGTTGCAGTAGCACCAGTAAGGATTGTATTAGCTCCAATGTTCCAAAAATGCTCAATGATGAAAATTTTCAATGCTAAAGCTCAGTGACTACACCTTAGGATGCATTCATGTTAGTCTTGCATCTACATGTGCATCTGCATTTGCATAGTGTTGAAATCAACATAATAACTTTATATCTATCCAGTGTGAAGGATCTGAGGTTCTTATCGATCAATCTTCTCATCGTCAAGTGGTCATTTGTATGTGAACATGACACACCTTTCTAAATCAACTGTCATGATTCTATTTTTAGGATCAAAATTGAAATCTGAATTTTACTACTTGCACAACCAATAGAAATCTCTCATGCTTTTCTTCTAATCAATCCATGTATCTTCCTTTTGGTCAATCTCAGTCAAAAAGACCTCTCATCAAGTACATCTTTTTTCCTAACCACGTGGGACCTCTTTCTAATCAGATCAGTTTCTTCCTAAATTTTCTAATGAATCAAATTGCTTCTCATCACTGGGGCACCTAGCCATATTTTGATTTCACACCTGAGGGGGCAGGATCCAGGCATCAACATTCCAGTGATCACATCCTCAATCAAAACCTCATTGCTTGGGGCATCTCAGTTTCATCGCATCATATCAAGTTGAGATCATCTTAAATCAAAGGCAACCTAATCAATGGTCTTATACAATGGTGAATACACTTGAAACCAGACAAGATCGCTCTTATATAGGCTATTCATTTTTGAAACCAGATACATTGATCAAATTGGCTTCATTGCTTCAAATCAAGTGAATTTTCTTGCTAATCAAATCTCTTAACGATAATTAGTTTCATCACTTCAAATCAAACTGGTTATTCATTCAAACCAATAAAAAAGGTTTAAGAGTTCCTGACAGATGTTTAGTTTCATCACTTCAAATCAAATTGAGCATTCTATTTATATATTTTGATCGATCTTCGTCCAATCAAGCTCAAAGTCATCTTCTTCTTCAAAAGAATGGTTTCATCACTTCAAATCAAACTATTCTGGGTCTTCTCGCTAACAACTCTTTGAATCAATGCACTGATCACACATCATTTCAAAGAGGGGCAAATGTAATCACCTAAAAATGGTCAACTAAACCCTAAACCCCCAATCTCAATAATTAATCAAGAAACCCTAATCTTGATTATTATAAGTCCTAAATCAAACAGGCAATCATTGAAATTGAACTGATCAGACCTAAACCCTAGGTCCTAATCAATCATCATACTTGATTAATTAATTAATTCCTTAAGTCACATTACATTGTCAAATAAACTTTATACTATTATTTAATTGATATTCTGATATATTAATTAAATAAAAATTACAAAATTGTCAATTAAATCAAAAAGGAATTAAATTAATTATAAAAACATAAATGTGCATTCAAAATC
>MU223776.1:13192848-13203812 GCA_018584345.1 Thuja plicata
AAAAATTACAAAATTGTCAATTAAATCAAAAAGGAATTAAATTAATTATAAAAACATAAATGTGCATTCAAAATCAATTAATTTATTAAAAATGCATATGACATCATCAAATTCAGTTGACTAATTAGCAAAATGGAAACAATCTAGTTCCACTCAGTTAACTGATTCTCATCTACTTACCATTTTGGAAACATTTCAGTTAACTAAAAACTGAATATGGAAGTTTCCAAAATAACTAATCAGTCAGTTCAGTCAACTGACTTTCTTGACCAATTGAATTACTTAAATATGGATTCTGCTTCTTCAATCGAATCTAAGCCACTCTTTTTGTTTGATCTCGACCGTCGATTCGAGAGAGATTTCTATAAAAGAGAAACTATTTTCCTTCACAAAGGATCCTAAATTTTTATCTAATTTTATTATGCTACATTTTTGTCTTAGCTTTCTTGCATTCTTAGCATTTATTTAATATTGTTTTTTACTTTTATTCAAGCATGCAAACTCAAATTTAGAGCACACTTTCAATTTGGGTTTAAAATGGAATATCTCACATTTCAATTGGTGTTCTAAAACTGAATTCAAACTAGCTTGGATTAACAACAATCTGCATTTGCATTTGCATTTAGATTAATCAGCAGTTTACTCTCAGCATATAGCTTTTTAAATCCTTTGTTTAGGTCTTCGGTGTAGTCACTGAGCTTGCAATTATCTGAGAGCAAGCTCATACTCTTGCCTTCTAGAAGGCAACAGGTCGACTCTTTCAGACATGTAGGATGAATGAATCCATATTCATTCCTGTATGCAACTAAAGTACAATGACCATGTTGAAGTGTACTGCTAAAGTAGAGGTCCACTTTTAGCATGCACGTGTATCATTCCAATTGTTAGATCAAAACAAATCTAACCGCACATTAACTTTTCTTGGCTTGGTCACTTTCCATGTATCATACATGCGCGTTTCTATGAAGACTATCTTCCCAACATCTTTTGAACCTGGAATCACGCTAATCATTGATGAAATCTGATCTGACGGTGCTCTAACCTTGTCGTTATCCTTTGAACATGATCACCACATGATCTTAGATTAACACTTGGAAACATGGCATGATTCCTTGAAGGGTAAACATTAGGTACTTCACGATCAAGGTATTATGCATGCCGTTGGATTGAAAAATACTTACTTGACGCTTGGGATAAATAAAACACCACGAGGAGTTAGGAACTTTAGAAAATATTAAAACAATCCCTACTAGGACATAAGAGATAAAAGGAAAGGCCCCGCGCATGACAACCTAAGAACCATGGGAAAAATACTTAAGTGACGCAAAAAGGTAACAAGAAATTATAACAAACATAGGAGACCTAAGGTTTAACCAACATGGAAGCTAGGGTTTAAGGAAAATTTTGTAGTTAAGTCTTGGATAATAGTAGATCAAGGCAATAAATAGTACCAAGGTAGTAAAAAAATTTACACTCCTAACAGTGGCTCCAACTGAGGAAGGTTGATCACAAGATCAACACTAGATTCCAAATCTCTGGGAAAGTAGAACAAAACTTCACACCAAAACTCTAAAACTATACATAGAATATTGCACATGAAAAGTGAACTATGAGAAAAATGGCTTCAGATATTGTCCATGCACAGGAAAGTGTTTCACCTCTCCAGTAGGACTTTGCAAGAAATAAAAATCTTTCCCATGTAGATCCTGCACAAAAGTGATCCCAACCATAAGGACTCAAATTTTCCATGTTTCCATTTATCTTTGAATCTTGCATTTCATTGGACCACCATGTCATTCACATGAAATTTCCTTTCTGAATCTCTCTTGTTAAATAGATACTTGGATTGTTGTTGGATCTTCTAATTTTGCACTTGTGCTTCACTTCTGATCTCATCCAACTATACCAACTGCAACATTCTTTTCTGCATTGGCTTTGTTACTTCTATGTCTTCATCTTGGCTAAAATTATAGACTGGTAACAAATTATTCAATGGTTATCTAGCCTATGTTCCATAAACCATCTCAAAAGGGGATACACCTATATCTCTTTTCACTATTATCCTATCAGCCCACAAAGCTAACTTAAGCTTTGAACTCCAAGAATTTTTGTTCTTCTCTAATGTCTTCTTGATAATCTTCATTATTCTCTTGTTATTGGATTCTTCTTATCCATTTTCCTGTGGATGATATGGTGAATAATATGAAACCATTATACCATACTAATCACAAAACTCCTTAAATTATTCAATCCTAAAGCACATAGCATTATCCATAACTAGCTTGCTTGGCACAACAAACCTGGTCAAGATGTTATCCATTAGTAAATAAATTACCACCCTAATCATTTCCCTCTTTGTTGGTATAGCCTCAACCCATTTTGTGAAATAATCAGTGGCAACAAGGATCTAATTGTGACCCCCACTAGACTTTTCTAAAAAATCTTGAGTAAAATCATTACCCCATTAGGCAAAAAGAACCTCAATTGAAATTAGATTAAAAGGAAAATCCCCTGAATACTTTATCTTGATTAAAAAATTCTAACAAGATTCACACATATGCACAAATTGATGAGTACCCCTAAACAATCAAGGCTAATAGAAACTAGCTCTAAGTATCTTATGTACAGTTGTCTTTCCAGAATAGTTCCCTCCACACACACCACTATGTGTTTCTTTTATACTCTCTCAAAGTGGGCTCTATCTAAAGAAAAAAAGAGAAATCCATCTTTGTTTTTCCAATATAAATCTCTCTGAACTAACATATATTTCTGAGCCTGAAGTCTGAGATTTTTCCTTTGATTTTATGTCATATTTTAAAGACATTTGGTATTTTTAAAAAAAGTATACAATATTAGTATACCATGGTTGTAACTCAATGCTAGTTTGCATTTCATTTGTTTGCACATTATTTACTTAGGTAAGCTCCATATTTTTATCTGTCATGAGCTTTTCCAACCCCAAGCCTCTAACCAATTTGGTAATCTGGATCTCCAAATTAAATTCTTGTATTCTATTGATCCACCTACACCTTTTACCAGTAACCTCATTTTGTGAAAGAATATCCTTAACAAAAACATGAGGTACATAAGAAACTACCTTGGCACATACCAAATAAGGCCTAAAAGCCTTAACTTCCTTAACCAAGGCAGAAGCTTATTTTCCATAATTTCATAATTTAATTTTGTTGCCTGAAAATACTTTACAAAAAATGTAATAGGATGTTAAAATCCCTCTTTGTCCTTCTGTACTAGCACTGTAGCAATGGTATGGAATGAATAAAATGAGAAAAGAGAAAATGGAAACTCATAGTTATGAGATTTCAAAACTGGTACTTCCTGAATAGCATGTTAGTAATAATTGAGAGAAGGGGTGAATCAGTGGCCTCAAAAATTAATCCTTAAATCAACCCTTCAAAACTTACAACCATAGTTATTTCTCAAGTTATCTTCTATCCTACAAGATGAATTCCTTGAATAACTTATATCAATTTACTACTTTTCATATTGCTATGTTAAACCTTCTTCTTAATGTTTACCAATAAGCAGTCATCTATTTACCAAAATACAGTAAATATGCAGAGTATACTGATATATCTAGAATGAATTATGTAAGATACAAAATAGTAAAGAAATGAATCATACACACATAACAAATGGATTTTAACATGGAAACCCTATTAAGGGAAAAAACCATTGGGAGTGGTACCCCAAATTTTCACTCTTCTGAAGTGAGCCCTGTTAAGAGCTAATTTTATGAATCAACCTTTTTGGAACTCCTTGGGATGTACCTCAATATATAGAAGACTGTTAAGTCCTACTCGATTCAGAGACTTGATGCTTCAATGGTTAAACTGAAACATTATGACCTATTCATATTGCAACTTAAATTGTAGATTTTCAGATCTATTTAAGTACATTACCTCTCTGACCAATGCATAAAATCAATCCTTGTGCTCTGTGATGCTATGCTCACTATTCTTCGGTGTTTGTAGAATTCCTTAGCTCTTCTTTCAGCTTATTTGATCAACACTGCATGAATTTTTTCTTCATCAGTTTCTCTTCAGCATCCTCTTTTTATTCACTCCCCTTAATCCCATTCGTAAATGAATTAAGCTTGTCTCTTATATAGACATAATATTCATTGTTTCTTGATTCTTAATTCTTGATTCTTGGCATGAAAAACAATCCATCCAATTAGATTTAAAGCATAACTCCTGATTTGTCTCGTAGATATCTTCTTGCCAACTGTACAAATCAGCTTTAAATCAATCACTTATCTCTAGTCAAATAAAACAAATTAGACAACCAGTTAAGTCTATATTTAGCTCTGTCAGCTAGATATTTTGTCATTTTCTGAACTCTCTATTATGTTGGTCACCATTTTTGTTAATTGTTGGTGATAACTGACAGTTCTATCGGTGAGAATCTAGTTAGCTTCGTGATCTCCGTCTGTCGAGAATCATTGGAATTTTACTCGTCAGGAAACACTGTCTTTAGCTCATAAGGAAACCTTCTGACTTTTCTCTTTGGGCATCCTGTGGTTTTTCTTCATTGGGAAACACTATACTTCTATTCGTTAGGTATCACTATGACTATTCTTGTTTTCTTTGTCCATTGGTGTGCACTCCATCGGTGTTGTTTTTCACTTAATGAATACTTGACTTTTATGCATTGCTAAAAGCATAACCTTTGTTCCTTTGGTTTTCTGGAGTCTTTAGCATTTTGTACATGACTGTACAGATGTTATCAAGTTGAAATCAATGACAATACAATACATTAACTAATTTAATGTCTTGCATTATCTTCAACTTAACATTTGTCAAACATTCAATCAGTTACATGTCATCATAGGCAACTTAATCCTATCAAAACCTTGCTGAGCCTCTTCACCCCAACCATACTTAACACCTTTCTTCAGTAACTTGACAATAGGTTTTACAACTTATGCAAAATTTACAATATAACCTTCTTACAAAATTTATCTTTTCTAGGAAATATTGTACCCCCTTGATGTTCTTAGGAGGAGTCAACTTGCTGATAGCTTCAATCATTTATGGATAATTTCTCACTCCCTCTTTGGACACTATATGCCCTAGAAATTATCCTTCTGAAACAACAAATTGGCACTTCTTTGCATTAAGAGATATTCAAAACTCCAAAGCCTTACCAATTATTTTTTTCTAGATGTCTCCAATGATCTTCAGATTTCTTTGAATATGCTCTTAGATCATGATGATAGAAAACCATGTTGGATGATAACAATTTTTGGTATTGATCATACTATTGATATTCATGTTTTTTCACCGATGTCAACATATATTTTTGTAGAGAGGACAGACTAGTTACTTGACCGGCAGAAGTGTACGAAAACTGAATGGATGATTCAAAATGATCAAAGTTGGTTATATGTAGAAGAATGTGTATTGACCTTATTCCTAAGGTCGCTTGGCTTTAAGTTTCATATTGCCGATGTTATAGTTGATTTGGTGAAGACTTGGCTTCTGGACTATAACTGCGATACTGAATAGAGAAGGTCTCTATGTTTTGGGTATATCTTTATGGAAAAGATATTTCAGAGGAAGTGAGCTTACTGGTGGATAGTTGACATATGTTGGAATAATGGGTTGAGTTTGATTTTTGTTTGATGACTGGTGCCGTCAGTTGGCGCGTGTATTCTAGAGAAGACCTATTTGGTGGCCAACTTCAAACATGTAGTATGTAAAATGAAGTGTGAGCATGGATTGTGGATTTGGAAGTATAAGTGATGGATTATATTTGATGTTTACTTGTTATAGATACCATGTGTATCTTAGGAAGGGGTTATATAATTATTTGTACATAGGAAAGCCTTAATTGGCTGACTTGATTAATTATTTGTATATTAGGAAAGCTTAATTGGCTGACCTAATGAATTATTGTAAGAGAGTATATATGAGTGACCTTTTATTTTGAAAAGATGTGATAGATATTGAAAAATAAAAAGAAGTGAAAGCTGCGAGGCTTGTTTGACTGCTGGATGTAGAGCAGAGTTTATGTGAAGAGTACTTCATTGGAACTGACCAAGCAAAGATAGTTGCTATCAGACAGTTCACTGGATTGTATATTTTCTATATACACTTGTTTGGATTGTGAATATGTGAGGGTGGCTTTAACCTCCTTTGGGTAGTGAGCCTGCTATTTCTTTTGACTCCTAACAGGATCTGTCTCCTAACATGGACTATGTACTGTAATGTTGTAACAAGCTCCTAACGGGGATAAATATTTTAACAGAGATACTATACTCTCATTACTTTATTTGTGGTTGCTAATTCCCATCAGGGTTTTACCTTTAATAGAGTTTCCTCAATAACAAGTATTGTGTTATTGTATTTGCATTTATTGTGTTATAATTTATATTGCAAATCTAGTTTATAAAGTTTAAAGTTTAATAATCTATAATACAACTGATTCACCCCCCTCTCAGTTGTCTTGTGGACTGTTATTCCTAATGATTGGTATTAGAGATTTTGGTCTTTAGAGAGAAATTTTAATAGCTTGAGGTGATCCTAAAGATGAATTACTATAGGCAGGATAGTCCAAAGTTTTATCCTGAGAACTTTGACAGTTGGAAGAACAAGATGAGAACACATTTGCTATGTCTAGGAATTGATTACTGGATGGTCACAAAGAAGAATGAAAAGATAGATACTAAGGATGAATTAGAGAAGGCTACCTTAGATCAAAATAGGTTATTTTCATGTAATATGGTTGCAAGGGAAGTAAAAGACTTGGATTTTGTACATGAGATTTGGACAAGATTGGAAGCACTGTATGAAGGAGACAAGTTTACGAAGTAGGAAAAGCTAAAAAAATTGGAATAAAAAGATGGAATCATTGAAGATGAGAGAAGATGAGAATATTAGGGCATATGGAAAGAGAATTATTGAAGTGGTTACTAGAATTAGAAACTTGGGAGGTACTTACAGTGAGGAAGAAGTGATTGTGAAGATACTCAGATATTTGACACTTGCATATAGAACCAAAGTACAAGCTATAGAGGATATTATACGTTTGACACCAAACTTCACAAGAGAGATGTTGATTGGAAAACTAACTATATTTGAGGTCGTAGAATTGGGAGGCACTTTGCCTAATGTTAAATCAACATTCAAGGCAACTGTGCACTTGAGAACAAAAAGACATTATCTGGAAATGCAAGCACCAACAGTAATGACCTAAGGGAAGAGCTTGGAGCCTATGCTTCTGAATGGGAACAAACATAGGAAGAGGAAAGAAAGCTAGATGAATTTGTGGCACTGATTGCTAGAAGAGAAAAGAGAGGTAAGGGAAACTTTGAATGCAAATTACCTTTGAAATGCTTTTCATATAACAAAATTGGTCATTTTGAATCTAGATGTCCTACAAGAGTTACAAAGAACAAACCTAAGTTTTTCAAGTCTAAGTATTAAAAAGACAAGGAATGTGATTATGATAGTGAGGTTATATCTGATGATGATGATGGTGACTATGATGAAATCATATTTATTTCTATTAAGGATGATGGACCTATGCATGAAGAAAAAGCCTTAGTATCCCATGTTGAAAAGAAATCTGAATGGGTTATAGATAGTGGTTATCCACATCATATGACTGGAGATAAAAATAAGTTTGTGAGTTTGAAAAGACATGATGGTGGTGTTTTCATATTTGGTGACAACACTTCTAAGCTTATTATTGGAGTTGGATCTATTTCTTTGGATGGAAAGACTAACACTGACAATGTATTACTTGATGATGGACTTAAGCATAATCTATTGAGTGTTGGAAAATTAGTGGACAAGGGTTATCAATTAAAATTCATTGATGGGAAATTATCTATCAGAAGTAAAGAAGGAGACTTGATCACATATGGTACTAAATCTAGAGGTAATGTATTTGAATTGAACACATCTGAAGCTTCTTGTTTTATTGCGAAGGTTGATGATAGTTGGTTATGGCACAAAATATTTTGTCATGTTAACTTTGATAACATTGTGAAGGTGAGTATGATAGAAGCAATAAGAGATCTACCTAAAATTGTGAAGCCATCTAACACTATGTGTAGAGAGTGTGTTATGGGGAAGCAGACTAGAAGCACTTTTAAAAGAAAAGCTGATGTGAGTGTTCCAAGGCTTGCTAGCACTTCAACCAAGAGACCTTAGCTCGTCTCTTCTAGGAATATAATCCCCTCTAGGTCCTAATTTTCTTAGATGATTAACTAAATCCAAATCCAACTCTTCTCTAAGATTTCTCAACTCATGTGCTTCACCTTGAAAGAATAACACCTTTTAGTTAGTCCAAATCTTCACTTCTTCCACCATACCTAGAAAGATCTAAGTGCCAACTCCACTCTAGCATTCAAAGATTCATTGTAGGGGTCATCATCATCATGGAAACATTCCATTTACTTACATTTGGATCCATTTTGAGGGATCTCATGACCATTTTCAGTCGATTCCAAGTTTATGTCTTCAAGAGGCCTAATTGGACTTATTCCCTTGTAGCCTTTTACATTGTGTTTTTCCCACTTCTTCCAAAACTTTCCCAAAGAAGTTGAAAAAATAGTCACACATTCAGATACCCTTTATCACTTTACAAGATTTTTTGAATTTTTTAGTTTCCCAAGCCCTCCGTACATAGGGTTCCTATAATGTAGGTCCAATAGGGCTAATAGGCCTAATTTCTAGGATTGTCTGCAACCTAGTTGAAAACTTGCTCAAAAATTGGTCAAATGGATTGGTAAGAACTCAATCCTCCTAGCATGTCAATATATGACTATGCCCTATCTGAAACTGTACCTATTCTATACAGTGGTTCAATACCCTGCAAGATATGCTCAATCTTTCATCTCCCAAACCTCTAACCGGACAGTGTCTGCTCACCTAGGGATTGGTACTAAAAATAGAAACTCAACTCCACCAGACTCCTACTCCTACATATGCATAGAATAATGACTCCCCTTTCATATCCAACCACTTTCAGGAAGATTTGATGGTTATTTTTCATGGGGGAGCCATGAATCAATTGACTGGTTAGGACAGTACAAGTGGACTCTCTAGATTGAAAACAATTTAACTACGACCCTAGACTAACTCCAAACTACTAGATAACTGAATGAAAAAAAAAATTTTAAACTATCCTAAGAACACAAAGCAACAACTATTTTGGGGCATTCAATCCATTGGATATCATTGTCACACACAAATGCTTAGATTTTCTGAAAAACATAGAGTTGCAGAGTTCTATTCAATCTCAAAATTTGTTACAATGTCTCTCTATGTTTATATTTGAGCCTCTTCCCACATTAGATGCCTTATTCCATGTTTCTATGCCTTTATGGTCGATTCCCCATTCCTTTTATGTAGGGGGATCCAAGGTAACCGAGTTGCATGCAATATTTGCAATAATTACAAATGTTGTCATGACAACAATTTAGCATCTTTTGGCATCTTTGCCATTATGCCTCCTCCCTGAGTTTTAGGACCTCTAACCTCTTCATTTCGAGGATCCAAGATCATTTAAGGCCTTATGGCATCTCTATGATATCATTTATGTGTTTAAGACACATTCATGGCTCAAATCCAACATTAAGCAACTAGGCCTAAAAAATATAAAAACTACTAACAATGGCTAATTTAGTGACCTTAGTCCTAATGACTAACTCACTTATCCCACATTGAAATGACCTTCTAAGGTCCAAAAACAACCTAACTATCTTGACTTGGCCAATGTCAGGTACAAGCCAAAAATGACTAAAGCATGGAGGCTAGCCTAGGTGTGCTCCTGCACCATCCTCCCCAAAACCAAAATTTCAATCCACCCTTGGATTGAGGATGCTTGGATCAATCCCCATCTTCTTGAACTCTAATTATTTTTCCCATACTGCATCAACATTGGTTTGACCATGCTTCTTTATCAAGTGTTCTTTGTATTCTTTGGTTCTAGTCTGTTTGTAGACTCTAGTGTCCAATACACTACCAGCTCTTGTGACTATAGTAGGGGGTAATTGAAGATCTTCCACATCTCTAATCACTTCTTGGAGACTCTGATCCATGTCTTGTTGTGGTCCTTTGTAATGGACTAAGTCTACAATATTGAAAATAGGTGACAGTCCACTGTCTTTCGGGAGCTCAACTCTGAATGTATTATTACCATACTTAGCTAAGATAGGACATGGACCTATCCTTCTCATCTGCAACTTATGAGGGACTCCCTTTTGAAGTCAACTTTTTAAGATGCACCATGATCATGTCACCCACATTGAACTGAAATGTTCTCCTACTCTCATCAACTTTACTCTTATGCTTCATAGTATTCTCTGTCAAAGTCCTCCTGAATGTATCATGTATCTCCCGCATTGCATAGACAAAATCATCTACATATCCACTTTCCTTCACTCCATCCTTCAAGTCTCAACTCATAGACTCCTCTAGGATGCAATCCATATAATATCTCAAAGGGGCTCTTCCCTGTTGACCAATTGATGGTGTCATTATAAGCATACTCAGCTTGCCCAATCAACTGTTCCCATTGTTGACCATATTCCTTGGCCAAGCAATTTAGTATATTTCCAAGGCTCCTATTCACCACTTCATTCTGACCATCAGTTTGGGGATGGTATGCAGACCCAAAGGATAAATTAGTGCCCAATCTTTGCCAAAGTGTCTTCCAAAAATGACTCATAAATTTAGTGTCTCTATTTGACACAATGCTCATAGGTAACCCATGGATTCTTACTATCTCTTTGAAGAAGAGAGAGGCTATTTGGCTGGCCTCATTAGTGGTCTTGCATGGCACAAAGTGAGCCATCTTTTTGAATCTATCCATGCCTTGTTTTGTCTTGGGTAACCCAACTACAAAATCCATGCTCAAGCATTCCCATGGCCTAGTGGGAATAGGTAGTGGCTGATAAAGGCCTACATTTGAAGAAGTACCTTTTTCTCTTT
>MU223776.1:13203888-13241830 GCA_018584345.1 Thuja plicata
TCTTGGATTAAGTTCTCCCTAATAGACCCTCTAGGGACACACAATTGATTTCCCTTAAACAAAAGGTTACTTTGCAAAGTGTATTCAGCATACTTGCTATGAAAATGATTCTTGAATTCAGCACATAGCTTATAAATGTCTGCAAAGTCTTCATCATCAGCATATAGATCCTTGAAGTAAACAATGCTTCTGCCACTTTATTGAGGACACCTTTCTTGTGTTTCATATTAAATATATAAGCTTGTAGGTACTCAACCCACTTCATGTTCTTGTGACTTAACTTTTCTTGAGAGTTCAAGAAACTCAAAGCTTGATTATCCGAGTAGACTATGAACTCCTTGGGGAGTAAATAGTGTCTCCATTTCCTTAAAGCCTAAACCAATGCATACATTTCAAGGTCATAGGAAGAATACTTCCTCTTGGCTTCACTTAAATTTTCTAAATTAAATGCTATTGGTCTGCCCTCTTTGCTTAGGACAGCTCCAATAGCCACATTGCTTCCATCGTATTCAATGGTGAAAAGCTTCTCAAAGCTTGGTAAGACTAGGATAGGTTGGTTAGCAATCTTTTCTTTCAATAACTCAAAGATCTTAGTGGCTTGTTCATTCCACATGAACTTAGTCTTCATTACTCCTTTGATTGTGTCCAACATAGGAGCACAAATAGCACTAAACTGCCTTATAAACTTCCTATAATACTGAGCAAGGCCATGAAAACTTCTTACCTCTCTTGATGTCCTTGGAGTAGGCCAATTCATGATGGCTTACACTTTACTTTTTTCCATTTTCAGATTACCATGAGAGAGAACAAACCAAAGGTACACTAGCTCTATTTTTATGAACTCACATTTCTCCAAGTTGATCATCAACTTCTCTTCATGAAGCTTCTTGAATACAATCTCAAGGTGTTGAAAATTATCTTCTCTTGTCCTACTATAAATTAGTATATCATCAAGATATACTACTACAAATTTTCCATTGTAGTCTTTGAGGACCTCATTCATGAGCCTCATGAATGTGGAGGGGGCATTAGACAGTCCAAATGGCATTACAAGCCATTCATACAAACCTTCATTAGTTTTGAATGTTGTCTTCCATTCATCTCCCTCATGTATCATAATTTGGTGATACCCACTCTTCAAGTCTATATTTCTATAGTACTTGGCTTCACCTAGACAATCTATTAGGTCTTCAATCCTAGGTATGGGAAACCTATACCTAATGGTTATCCTATTTATGGATCTTGAATCTGTACAAAGCCTCCATTTTCCTCCTTTCTTTGGTGCTAGGATAGTAGGTACTACACAAGGGCTAATGCTTTTCTTGATAAGGCCTTGGTTAAGGAGTTCTTCTATTTGCCTAGAAATTTCCTCATTTTGTTGAGGGGTCATCTTGTAAGTTGCCTTATTAGGTAGGGTAGCTCTGAGTATGAAGTCTATCCTATGACTTATGGATCTTGTAGGGGGTGATGCTGATGGTTGTTCATCACTTACTATACCTTCATAAGTCTGCAACATACTTTGTATCTCCTTAGGTATCTCTAGTTTCTTGTCTCCTTTTTCTTCATTCTTTTCTCTTGGCCTTTGTGCCAATGCATAGCCAACTCCTTCTCCTTCTTCCATGGCTTCTTTGAATTCCTTTTCACCCACCATAAGCACATTAGGACCTGTTGTCTTCACATCTGCATCTTCTAACAATGATTGGATTTTGAAAGTTACTTTATCCTTCTTGAATGTATAGGAGTTCTTCACTCCATGGATATCTTGGTGGTCAAATTTCCATGGTCTTCCTAGGAGAAAGTGACATGCATCCAAGGGTAGCACATCACATAGAACCTTGTCCTTATATCCCCCTACAGAGAACTCTACCCAATATTTCTCGTTGACTAAGACATTTTGTCCCTCATTGAGCCATGTGACCTTGTAAGGATGGGTATGAGGTATCCTTGTCATGCCTAACTTGCTGACTACTTCTTATAATACAATGTTGTCAATAGACCTTGAGTCCACAATGACTCTACATGCTTTTTCCCATCACCTTACATTTGATTTTGAATAGGGACCTCCTTTGGCTTGGCTCTTCTTTAACTGGCTCCTTGACCAATGTTCTCCTCATCATGAGGTTCTCACCTTCTTCTGAATTCAGTGGTACCTCAAAGTGTGTCTCTACTACATTTGTCTCTTCATGAACTAAATTTTTTCTCTTGTTACCTCCTTGAGAAGTACTACCCTCCTCTGGACACCTATAGGCAGGGTGTCCCTTTTGGTTGTAATGATAACATTTCATATTGGCAAAGTAATTGCCTCTTCTTTGTCCACCACTTCTTCCTCTAAAATTTGAGTTCCTTCCTCTACCACCTCTACTAGAACTTCCCTCTTTCTACTCAGTGTACTTGACTTCTCCTTGTGTCCTTGATTCTGAACTTCTTCCACCATAGCCACCTCTTGATCCTATATTATCCCTTCCTCTACCTCTTCCTTTGGAGGTTTGCTCATGTTTTCTTTTTCCTTTCTCCTCTATCTTTAAGGCCATTTGATAACATTGGCGAATGGTTTTGAAGTTCAAAAGGCTCATGTCTTCTTGAATAGACCTCTTAAGTCCATTCAAATATCTAGCTAGCTTGATGCTTTCATCCTCCACCACTTGTGATCTTAAGCACAACTTTTGGAACTCTTCGGTGTATGCTTGGACATCCAAATATTTTTGTCTAAGATCGTGTCTTCTTCTATGTAGCTAAACCTCATATTCATCAGGCAAGTAAGTCTTCTTAAACTTAGTCACCATGCCCTTCCATGAGACTATAGGACTCTTTCCTTCTTTCTCCCTCTCAGTTTGAACAAAATTCCACCTTGTGAGAGATGATCCTCTCAACCTTGACTTGGCCACACTCACTTTTTGAGCCTCTATGATACCATCACATTTTAAATGGTTCTCTATACTGTCAATCCAATCCACAACTAAATCTGGATCCATTTGTCCACTAAAAAGTGGTGCACCCTATAAAGCTTTGCCACTTAAAGCCTTTAGTGCCTTTAAGAAGGGTTCTTGATCACTGATAGGGTCAGGGGTTGGAACTTCCACTTCCACATCCACTCCCTTTTCCCTTGATTCTTCTTCTTCTTTCTGATCTATCTTATCTTTCATCTTCTCAGCTTTGTCTTGGACTTCTCCCAAGAGTTGCCCCATTTGAGACAATCTTTATCTTAACAACTTGTTGTCTTCTTCTTTCTCATCCACCTTTATTTCTAACTCAGCATTAGTCACCATGGTTTTATCTTCTACTCATCCAAATGGTGTATTCTATCCAACTAATTCAGTAGGCTGAAACATCCACCACAAGCCTGATCTTTAATCAAGCTCTGATACCAATATGATGTGAGTGTTCTAGGGCTTGCTAGCACTTCAACCAAGAGACCTTAGTTTGTCTCTTCTAGGAACCAAATATCCTCTAGGTCCTAAATGGCTTAGATGATTAACTAAGTCCAATTCCAACTCTTCTCTAAGAGTTCTCAACTCATGTGCTTCACCTTGAAAGACTAACACCTTTTAGTTAGTTCAAATCTTCACTTCTTCCACCACACCTAGAAAGATCTAAGTCCCAACTCCACTCTAGCATACAAAGATTCATTGTAGGGGTCATCATCATCATGTAAAAATTCCATTTACTTCCATTTGGATCCATTTTGAGGGATCTCATGACCATTTTCAGTCGAGTCCAAGTTTATGTCTTCAAGACGCCTAATTGGACTTATTTCCTTATAGCCTTTTACAGTGTGTTTTTCCCACTTCTTCCAAAACTTTCCCAAAGAAGTTGAAAAAATAGTCACACATTCAGATACCCTTTATCACTTTAAAAAATATTTTGAAGGTTTTAGTTTCCCAAGCCCTCCGTACATAGGGTTCCTACAATCTAGGTCCAATAGGGCTAATAGGCCTAATTTCTAGGACTGTCTACAACCTAGTTGAAAACTTGCTCAAAACTTGGTAAAATGGATTGGTAAGAACTCAATCCTCCTAGAATGTCAAGATATGACTATGCCCTATCTGAAACTATACCTAGTTTGTACAGTTCTTCACTATCATGCAAGATATGCTCAATCTTTCATCTCCCAAACCTCTAACCAGACAGTGCCTGCTCGCCTAGGGCTTGGCACTAAAAATAGCAACTCAACTCCACCAGAATCTTACTCCTACATATGTATAGACTAATGAATCCCCTTTCATATCCAACCAATTTTAGGAAGATCCCATGGTTATTTTTCACGGGGTAGCCATTAATCAACTGACTGGTCAGGACAGGACCAGTGGACTCTCTAGGTTGAAAAAAATTTAACTATGACCGTAGACTAATTCCAAACTACTAGATCACTGAATGAAAAACACTTTAAACTATCCTAAGAACACAAAACAACAACTAATTTGGGGCATTCAATCCATTGGATATCACTGTCACACATAAATGCTCAGATTTTCAGAAAAACATAGAGTTGTAGAGTTCTATTCAATCTCAAAACTTGTTACAATGTCTCTATTTGTTGATATTTGAGACTCTTCCCACATTATATGCCTCATTCCATGTTTCTAGGACTTGATGGTTGATTCCCCATTCCTATTTTTTTGGGGGATCCAAGGTAACCGAGTTGCATGCAACATTTGCAATAATTGCAAATGTTGTCATGACAATAATTTAGCAACTTTTGGCATCTTTGCCATTATGCCTCCTCCCTGAGTTTTAGGACCTCTAACCTCTTCATTTTGAGGATCCAAGATCATTTAAGGCCTTATGGAATCTCTATGGTATCATTTATGTGTTTAAGACACATTCATGGCTCAAATCCAACATTAAGCAACTAGGCCTAAGAAATATAAAAACTACTAACAATGGCTAATTTAGTGACCTTAGTCCTAATGACTAACTTACTTAGCCCACATTGCAATGACCTTCTAAGGTCCAAAAAAAACCTAACTATCTTGACTTGGCCAATTTCAAGTACAAGCTAAAAATGACTAAAACATGGAGGTTAGCCTAGGTGTGCTCTTGCACCAAAAGATTATTCAGCAAAAAGGAAGTTGGATATGGTGCATACAGATCTGTGTGGTCCTACAAGAACAATATCATACTATGGTGAAAGGTACTTTATACTATTTTTTGATGACTTTTATAGAATGATGTGGGTTACATACTTGAGAGAGAAATCTGAAGCATATGACAAATTCAAATTATTTAAAGAAAAAATTGAAAATGAATCTGGTTTGAAGATAAAATGTTTGAGATCAGACAGAGGTGGTGAGTTTACATCATAGCTATTTAATTCATACTATGAAGAGTATGGAATATTTAGACAGACTTGCACCTACAACTGGACAATAGAATGGGATAGTAGAGCGAATAAAAAGAACTATATTAGATGTTGCAAGGACTATGTTGCTAGAAGGAAATGTGTCACATGTTCACTGGAGAGAAGCAGTTGGCACTATTGTGTACACCTAAAAAAAATTCAGATTAGATAAGGTACAAGTAATACACCTTATGAATTATGGTTTGATCATACACCTACTATAAAATATTTCAAAATATTTGGAAGTAAATTTTATATCAAGAGAGATGACGAGATAGGAAAGTTTGATGCTATAAGTGATGAAGGAATTTTTCTTGGTTATTCCACTAAGAGTAAAGCATATAAATGTCTCAATTTGAGATTGAGAAAGTCGATTGAAAGCACAAATGTGAGGATAGATGAAAAGTTTCAGATTCAGGAAAATGATATATGATTGCTATCAGATTACATAAATGAAAGAGGTTATTTTTGAACCTGAAGAACCTTTGATGATTGACAATGAGATTGAAGATGAACCGAATGAAGCTCCTAAGACACTGAAGACACCAAGGTATGTTAAGAAGAACCATCTTGAAGATCAAATTATTGGTGATGCAAGTAAAGGTATGATGACTAGATCTAGAGCTAGAGATGAAATATGTTTGATTTCTCAATTTGAACCCAAGACTGATGATGAAATATGTAGGGATGAATCTTGGACTAAAGCTATGGAAGAAGTGTTAGTAATAACTGAGAGAGAAGGGTGAATCAGTGGCCTCAAATATTAATCCTTAAATCAACCCTTAAAACTTATAATCACAAATTATGTCTCTAGTTCTCTTCTGTCCTACAAGATGAATGCCTTGAAATTTTTATATAAATTTTCTACTTGTCGGATTGCTTTGTAAATATCTCTTCTATATGATTACCGATAAGCAGTCAACTATTTACTGAAACACAGTAAATATGTAGAGTATACTGATAAATCCATAATTGCATATGTGAAATGTAAAACAGTAAAGTAATAAAACATAAACACACAACACATGGATTTTTAACATGGAAACCCTATTAAGGGAAAAACCACTAGGACCGGTACCACAAATTTTTACTCTTCTGAAGTGAGCTTTGTTAGGAGCCAACCTTGTTAAAGGTTAAAAACACACTATTAGGTATGACCTTG
Source organism: Thuja plicata (assembly GCA_018584345.1). NCBI lineage: Eukaryota > Viridiplantae > Streptophyta > Pinopsida > Cupressales > Cupressaceae > Thuja > Thuja plicata. The sequence continues at coordinate 13,210,389 of MU223776.1, forward strand.
TTAGAGGATTTAAAAGATAGTTTGTCACCTAGTATCTGGCATCTAATGCTACCATCCTTGATCAAAAACTCACTTGGCGTGTCAATAGGTATCGGGCATATCCAATGCTATTTTCATTATCAAAATTTTTGATACTCCTTGGGATGTATCTCAATTGTAGAAGACTTTTAAGTCCTTCTCAGTTAAGAGACTTGATGCTTTAATGGTTAAACTGAAACATTAATGATTTGTTCATACATGCAACTTAATTGCATATTTTCAGATCTATTTGTAAGTGCATTACCTCTCTGATCAATATAATCAATTCTATACCTTTTCTCCACATTTTTCTTCTCTGTGATGTTGTCTCACTATTCGTTAGTGTCTGCAGAATCTAGCTCTTCCCTTAGCTTGATTGATTAGGACTAGATGAAGACATTCTTCTCCTTCAGATTTTTTTTAGCATATTTCTTGTTCTCTTTTTCACCCCACACAATTTGTAATGAATTGGGTTTGTCTCTTTATAGACATGTTTTACCTTTTCTTGGCTTTATTGATTCTTGGCGTGATCCACAATTCTCACCAATAGATTTAAAGAAAACTCCAGTTTTATCTCAAAGAGATCTTTTTGAAAACTGGAAAAATTAGTTTTAAATCAATTAATTATCTCTAGCTTTATCTGGATGATTAAAACAATGATAAGTAATAGTTAAGTCTATTTTTAGCTCTTGACAACTAAGCATTTTTTCATTTTATGAACTCTCTATTCTATCAGTCAACACTCCAGTTAGTCATCGGTGATAACTGACTATTCCATTGGTGTGACTTTAGTTGTTATCAGTATCTCCATCCTTGTCTTTTCCGTCGGGAAACACTATAATTCTCTCCATCGGGTTACTCTATGTTTTGCTCATCGGTCAACACTGTAACTCTGCTCATCAGTAATGTTGTGCATTTTCTCATTGGGTAACACTGTGACTTTTCTCTTTTACTCTGACCATCAGTGTGCACTATGTCGGTGTATACAATCACTTTGTGAATACTTGAATTGTATGCATTACTGATAGCATAGCCTTGATTCATTGGTTCTTTGAAGTCCTTGGCAGTATTTTCATGACCATAAAGATTATATCAAGTTGATATCAATGACAATACAATACATTAACTGATTTAATGCCTTGCATGATCATCAACTTAACATATTCAAACATTCAATCAGTTACATGTCATCAATCTCTCCCTTTGGCATTGATGGAAACATACTACATTATCATACTATACTATTACTAATATAATATGAAATATACAATTTCATAAAGCTTTCCTAATGTAACTATTAAAAATGTCTGGCTTTTGGTAAGCTTAAATAGCTTTGATTTGATTCTTATAGCTTTCTTTCTGTCTTCAATCCCTTCACTGGATAGATGTAGAATCTTTCTTTCTCTGATATGATGTGTTCTCCTCTTGTTTCAAACTCTCTCCTTTTGACTATTCTCTGTTCTTTTGATGTTTTTTTGTCAACAATTCTCTTCCTTTGTATGTACTCTCCCTTTCTTGTTACATCTCTCCCTTTGGATAATTTTATGTATATGATCTCTCCATGAGATGCTAATGGATATATTCTCTCCCTTTAGCAGTATGATAATGAGATAATTCTCTCCCTTTGACAGCAATGCCAAACAAACATCTTTGTCAAACAAGCTTTTGACAACAATGCCAAACAGATCCTTTTTATCCATAATATATTTCTTGAATTTCCCAATCCATCAGTATAATTGTTAGACACTAAATTTTGCACCCTAGGTCAATCTCTCGTAGTCTTGATAATCTAGTATAACATGGGAATCATCTCCAGGTTGTGGGACCTTTGCTAACTGAGATGAGACCTTAAGATTCTAGGCTAGTTCCTCTTGGATAATCACCCAAATTTGTTTTTTAACATGAAAGTAAACTCTTGAGGGTAAAGGGATAGAAGGAGTGTATAAAAGGGAAATAACTGAAAGAAAACTATCCTACTAGGTGATACATTGAAAGTAATATGAAGATAACACTATGGCCACACCAGCATGAAGACTCCTAGATATAATAGAACACGATCTTTCTAAACAAGCTTGCATAAGTATTTCACAGAGAGGTCCAAAATAGAATGAGGCTATTCAAGGAATGAAAAGATTTCACAAACAATAGATTTCCTTAGAAACTTAGACACAGATTGTGACCTGCAAGCAAATGTTCACTTCAGAAAATGGATGCATAAATGAGACAAAATAGTTAGGGATGAAGAAAATCCACAAAAATATCTAAATTAAATAATCTACAATAGCATGCAAAGATACTGAAAAAGAGAAGGGCTCTGGAATATAAGGCTTCTATGATATAAACTAGTGTATCATATTCATTAAGACAAAATACAGAAAGAGGTAAATTAGAGAACAGAAAGAATGTCATAGACAATTCCCACAAAGTCTGGATTCCAATGAAAGATTACAAATTGCCAAAATTAGAGGGCAGAAAGAATGCCTCAGATAACTTTTATAACTGGAAAACTCTAATTACCAACAACTTCTAAAACTATTATATACATTCTCCTTTTGCATGCAGGCTTGGAGCAAATCTGATCTAGGGTTACAATTGATTTGCATAGAATAAAGAGAACCCTAACTCTGTCAATTCTTATCATTAATGCCCCCTAAAATATCTCAGAATATCAGATTTAGGCCTAAATATATTTCCAATCACCATAACTCTTCCTCCAAGAACTTGGTCAATCCATCTACTCCTCTGCAAGTCAGTTCTGTCATAACTACAGAGACGAGATATTTGAATTTTTTAAATATTTTAAAGATAATGGTCATAGCTGGCATGAGATATCTCATCTGTGGTCGAGATTCAAAATTGATTTCAATTTAAAACATGACCATTGATCTCATCCTTTTACCAGTGACTGACTTTAACTTGTGCCCTAACTCTTCACTCACCTTTGGTTTCATCTTCCACATTGTCACTGAGTCACCTGATCTTTTTACTAACCCCAGATATATCATGAGACCACGCGACAAGCATTGGATCTCCTTTATCATCGATGGTAGTTGCTGAGTCTCTAGATACTTTTGGCATATTCCTTTCCTTCACAATACTAAGTGACTGAAGGAAGTCTCTTAATCGCTAGATATATCAGAATATTCTGCTGGGATCAAGAGAAAACCCAACTGAATGCATAGAACCTAGGTCCACTTATTGCCATGTGTCACAATGTGATTTACCATTGTTTTACACTCAGCCTTGTTGTCTAGCTTAACTGTGTATTAACCTTGGGTCACCACTTTCTTCTGAGTCTCCAAGTTTCTAGATTGATTCTTTAACCTTGAGTTTGTTATGAGACCACACGACTGAACCCTAAGTCTCTAAGTCGCCAAATATATTTGAATTTTTAAATGTCATCTAGAGATAATCTGACCACCATTGATCTTTGTCTAATCTGTATCTGTTGGTAGTCATCAAGTCTCATAACCATGTGAGAAAAAACTAATTATTCATGAGATCACCTAACTGAAGGGCATTAACTTGACCTAGCTCAAACTCAAGTTACAATCATGAGTTAGAAAAATACATTAATCATGGGATATCTTGATGATTTGTTGACTCTTGGTTATATCAAGACATTACCCGACTGCCCTCTGATTGACATTTGATCTGACAACTGTTATGTGATCTCCAGATGAAAATGGAATATGTTGTTTCCTCACGAGACTTAGAGACATAGAGAGATGTCAAAATGTACATCAAAAAAGGGAACTTAAGTCATCTAAAAAAGGTAATGACAAATTAGAAAAGGTCACGGACAACTAGGATTTCCATGCAATACATAGGGTTCTCATACTTAGAATATTTTGCATGAAAAAGGTAGACCGAAGGGCTGAAAACATAGTAGAGAGCTTAACCAAGACCAAAAAATTTAAGGTCTTTCTCACAGGCTGAGCTCAACCCTTGTGGGAGCCACATTTACTCCACCTGTAGCCAAAATTTACCAGATGAGGAAAATTTGGGTAACAATAACTCTGGTGCTCAGAGTAGATAAATGCCTTGCTGTGTATAGATTTATCTTTGAATTCCATCTCTCTACATGCATCAACATGAATTATATTATGATAATATGCAGGATAATTCAGCCTTCTAGTCATCTTACTGACTAGTAGACAAGGGTCTGACCCCTAGTCTCTTTCTCAAGTACTCAAATGCATCCTTGGGTAGTATCTTGGTGAAGATATCGGCCAATTGTTCCTTTGATTGGACATACTCAAGTATCACCTCCTTTTCCTGAACTTGTTCTCTCAAATAATGATACTTGATGGCAATGTGCTTTGTTTTAGCATGCATGACTAGATTCTTGGAAATGTTTATTCCACTTGTATTATCACAATAGATAATTACTGGTTCTAGAATTTGCATATGCATACCTTCCAGTAACTGTTTGATCCATGCAATATTTGAGAATTTTGTAGCAGAATCAACATACTATGCCTCTATAGTAGACTGAGAAATGCATCCTTGCTTCTTGTTGATCCATGTGAAAAGTTTGTCACCCATAAAGAATGCTCCTCCAATATTTCTCTTTCGGTCATCAATATTTCCATCCCAATTAGCATTGGTAAAGACCTTAAGTTCAACTCTGCCTTCTCTTCTATAGCATAATTCATATTCGTCAGTATTCTTTAGATATCTTAGAATTCTTTTCACATAAGTCATATGTGATTCTCTGGTATTAGCAGAAAATCTTGCAACTATTCCTACTGCATGTGCAATATCTAGTCTAGTATGTACAACATACATGAGTTTTCCAATCATTGATCTATACAAAGCCTGATTTACTTCTGATGACATGTCCTCCTTTGTCAGCTTACATCCAGTTGCCATCGGTGCTCCAACTAGTTTGGACTCTTCCATCTTGAATATTTTCAGTACTTCTTTGATGTATTTGGATTGTGTAATGAAAATACCTTCATCTTGTTGCATGATCTATAGACCAAGAAAGAACTTGATCTCTCCAAACATAGACATGTCAAACTCTTTTCTCATTTCATTTGCAAATGATTTTCATAACATATCATTTCCTCCAAATATGATGTCATTAACAAATATCTCAACAATCAAAATGTTAGCATCAGTATCTTCCTTCAAATAAAGATTACTATTTTCACTAGTCCTTACAAATGCAATACTTATAAGATAGGAATTAAGTCTTTCATACTAGGCTTAGGGTGCTTGTTTCAATCTATACAAGGATTTGTGTAGTCTACATACCATGTTCCTCTTGTTTGGATCAACAAACCCTTTTGGTTTCTCAATGTATACCTCTTCTTCAAGTATTCCATTCAGGAATGCAGACTTGACATCCATTTGGTATACCTTAAAGCCTTTATATGCAGCATAAGAAAGTAATATTCTCACTCCTTATAGCCTAGAAATGGGTGCAAAGGTCTCTCCATAGTAAATCCCTTCTTCTTGTGCATACCCCTTGCATACTAGTCTTGCTTTATTTCTGGTGACTTCTCCATTCTCATTCAGCTTATTCCTAAATATCCATTTTGTACTTATGACATTCTTGTCATCTGGTCTCAGTATAATTGTCCATGTCTTATTTTTCTCTATCTGTTCAATCTCCTCATTCATAGCACTTATCGAGTCGTCATTATCAAGTGCAGCATTGACAGATTTTGCCTCCTAATCACAAATAAGACATCTTTTATTTAGAGACTTACTTCTGGTTTTCATACCAGCTTTCTTGTCTCCAATGATCTGGTTCTATGGATGGTTTTTTTTGACATATCTTGCAAGTATAGGTTCATCTCTTTGTCTATCATCTTGATCATCATTTTGTGCTTCATTCTGTTCTCCATCACTTTGTGCATCATTTTGAGCAATATTCTGATCGTCAGTATTTGCAGCCTGATGCTCGGGTGCAATAATCTGTTTCTTGGGAGCTCTACATTGTTGGTCAGGTATAGTGTCAGGTTCTTCATTATATACAAACCTATTTTAGTCTTCTATTTCTTTAGTGATTTCCTTTTCATTCTTCTCTGCAAATTCATCTATCTTTACATTTGCACTTTCAACAATTTTGTTAGAGGCTTTATTTAGACATTTATAAGCCTTTCTCTTGGTAGAATACCCTAGAAAGATTCCTTCATCACTCTTGGAGTCAAGTTTTCCATTTCTAAAATCTTTTAAGATATAACATTGACTGCCAAAATTTTTGAAATAACTCACATTGGGTGTGTATCCATACCAAAGCTCATAAGGTGTCTTTTTGGTGTCTTTCTTTAATTATACTTTGTTCAATGTGTAAATAGCAATACTGATAGCTTCCCTCCAGAATATTTGGGTGATCCCTTTCTCTACCATCAGTGTCCTTGCACAATCAATAATGTATTTGTTCCTTCTTTCAACAATTCCATTTTTCTATGGTGTTCTCAGTGCAGAGAACTGTCTTTTGATTCCATGCTCATTACAAAAGTTAGTGAATTCATCTGAAATAAATTCCCCTCCTCTATCTAATCTTAAGCATTTCAATTCTTTACCACTTTGTTTCTCAACCATTTCCTTATACCATTTAAACATCTTAAATGCTTATGATTTATCTTTTAGAAGCATTACTGTCAACATTCTAGAGTAATCATCAACAAAGAGAATAAAATATCTATCACCATAATAACTCTTTTTCCTCATAGGTCCACATAAATTAGTATGGAATAATTCTAGAATGGCATCAGATGTATGGGTTTTGATTTTGAAACTAGACTTTGTCATCTTACCTTTTTTACAGTTCTTACACATGATATTGTCAGGCTTGGTCATCATCGGTAAGCCTCTTACATTTCTCTTTTTTCTAACCTTTATCATGTTTTCAAAGTTCACATGACATAATATTTTGTACCACAACCATATGTCTTTGTTTCTAGATATTAAGAAAGTGGTGTCAGTATCATTCAGATAGAATAAGTTACCTTTTGTCTGCTCACCAATACCAATCAGATTTCTTGATTTATTGAAGATCTTTGCCTTCTTATTTTCAAATGCTACTCAATGACCTAAATTATTCAATTTAGAAACACTTAATAGATTATAATTCAATCCATTTACCCAATAATAATTTTCACATTTTATCTGGTTATTCAACATTATGGTTCCTCTACCTTCAACTAGACAAGGTGTGTCATTACCCATTCTTCCTGAACCACCTTTATAGTATTCAAAAGTCTCAAAAAATTTCTTATCACCAGTCATATGGTGAGTGCAGCCACTATCTATGATCCATACATCATTTTTACTAACTTTAGATATGAGTGTAGTTTCTACATACCTTTCTTCATCATCATCTGAAACATCTTTTACTACCACAAACACCATCTCGATGTCTTCCTCAGATTCGATGTCAGTATCATCATCTTTGCATTTTTCTAGGTAACTGGCCTTCTTTCCTTTGTCCTTATAGTCTCATTTATCTCTTCTTTCTGATTATCGGTAGCTTCTGTAATCACCTCTGTTAGACTTCTTTTCAAATGATCTATCATTACTTTTGTCATCTTTTCTTCTATTAGGACATCTTGTAGCAAAGTGTCCAATCTCTTTACAATTAAAACAAATAAGTGGTAATTTAATTTTGTATTTAACTTTGCCTCTGTGCATTCTTGTTGCTATAAGTTCTTCAATAACATCAAGATCTTCTTCCTCACTTTCACTATCACTATCTTTTCTCATAGTGTGTTTATGACTTGATTTACTTATTCTCAAAGAAGATTTGAATGAAGACTCTTTGTTTGGTAAGACACTATTATCAAAGCTATTCATCTCAAATGAAATCAGTCTTCCAATCAAAATTTTTAGAGTAACATTTCTATTTTCTACTACTCTCATTTCTTGAATGGCAGATACTCTAATAGCATAAGTAGGCAGTAAGGTTCTTAGAATTTTACTTACCACTGTATGTTCTTCTAGTACATCTCCAACTCCTCGGATAGCATTGACTACCTCTTTGATTATTGTGTTGTATTGTGTGATGTTTTCACCTTCTTCCACTTTGAGATCATCAAACTTTCCTCTAAGGTTTTTTGCCTTGGCTCTCAAAACATTTTTGTCACCACCATGTACAAGCATCAATTTGTCCCACATCTTCTTTGCAGTCTTGCAAGTTTTGACATCTTCAAATTCAGCATCGGAGAGTGAGGAAGAAAGATCTATCATCATGCAATTGTGCTCATGCTTCTCTCTCATTTGTTCAACTATTGGTGCTCCTGTGGGAAACAAATATTCAGTATCTAACTATTGAGTAACATCATTTCCAATATCTGATAAGTGGAGTCTTATTCTTCTTTGCCATGAAGCAAAATTATCTTTTTTCAACTTCGCCACATCTTGTCTGTTCATCTTTTGATCTTTAGCTCAGGTCTTGAAACCTTCCTTTTGAGCACACAAGCTCTGATACCAATTCTTAGTAATAACTGAGAGGGGGGTGAATCAGTGGCCACAAAAATTAATCCTTAAATCAACCCTTAAAACTTATAACCATAAATTATGTCTCTAGTTGTCTTTTATCCTACAAGATGAATTCTTTGAAATACTTATATAAATTTTCTACTTGTCAGATTTCTTTGTAAATCTCTCTTTTGTATGATTACCGATAAGCAGTCAACTATTTACCCAAACACAGTAAATATGCAGAGTATACCGATAAATCCAGAATTGCATATGTGAACTGTAAAAAAGTAAAGTAATAAAACATAAACACATAACACATGGATTTTTAATGTGGAAACCCTATTAAGGGAAAAACCACTGGGATCGGTACCCCAAATTTTCACTCTTCTGAAGTGAGCTTTGTTAGGAGCCAACCCTATTAAAGGTTACAAACACACTGTTAGGTGTGACCTTGTTAAAGGATTTAAAAGATAGTTTGTCACCTAGTATCTGACATCTAATGCTATCATCCTTGATCAAACACTCACTTGGCCTATCAATAGGTATCGGGCATATCCAACGCTACTTTCATGATCAAACTTTTCAATACTCCTTGGGATGTATCTCAATTGTAGAATACTTTTAAGTCCTGCTCGGTTAAGAGACTTGATGCTTCAATGGTTAAATTGAAACATTAATGATCTGTTCATATATACAGCTTAATTGCAGATTTTTAGATCTATTTGTAAGTGCATTACCTCTCTGATCAATATAATCAATTATATACCTTTGCTCCACATTGTTCTGCTCTGTGATTTTGTCTCACTATTTGTCAGTGTCTGTAGAATCTATCTCTTTCCTTAGCTTGATTGATTAGGACTAAATGAATACTTTCTTCTCCTTCAGATTTTATTTAGCATCTTTCCTCTTCTCTTTTTCACCCCACACAATTTGTAATGAATTAGGTTTGTCTCTTTATAGACATGTTTTACCTTTTCTTAGCTTTCTTGATTCTTGGCATGATCCATAATTATCGCCAATAGATTTAAAGAAAACTCTAGTTTTATCTCAAAGAGATCTTTTTGCCAACTGGAAAAATCAGCTTTAAATCAATTACTTATCTCCAGATTTATCTGGATGATTAAAACAATGATAAGTATCAATTAAGTCTATTTTTAGCTCTTGATAGCTAAGCATTTTTTAGTTTTTTGAACTCTCTATTCTATCAGTCAACACTCTAGTTAGTCATCATGATAACTAACTATTTTTTCGGTGTGACTTTAGTTGTCATCGGGATCTCCGTCCTTTCTTTCCTATTGGGCAACACTGTAATTCTATCCGTCGGGTTACTCTGTGTTTTTCTCGTCGGTCAACACTGTAACTCTGCTCATCGGTAATGTTGTGCATTTTCTCACCAAGTAACATTGTGACTCTACTATTTTACTTTTACCGTCAGTGTGCACTCTGTCAATGTATATAGTCACTTTGTGAATACTTGACTTGTATGCATTACTAATAGCATAGCCTTGATTCATTGGCTCTTTGAAGTCCTTGGTAGTATTTTCATGACCATACATATTATATCAAGTTGACACCAATGACAATACAATACATTAACTGATTTAATGCCTTGCATGATCATCAACTTAACATCTTCAAACATTCAATTAGTTACATCTCATCAAGAAGAACTTGAACAGATAAAGAAAAACAATAGTTGGGAAATGGTTCCAAAACCTAAGAACAAAAATATGATTGGATTGCGTTTTCATAAATAAGATGGATGAGGAAGGAATAGTGGTAAGAAACAAGGCTATATTGGTCTGTAAAGGGTATTCACAACAAGAAGGCATAGACTATGAAGAAACATTTTCTCCTGTTGCTAGATCAAAAGATGTGAGATTATTTCTTGCTTATGATGCACATAAAGACTTTAAGGTTTATTAGATGGATGTGAATTCAACATTATTGAATGGTGATATAGAAGAAGAAGTTTATATTGACAAACCTGATGGTTTTCCTTTGATAGATGATGAAAACATGGTTTGTAGACTAAAGAAGGCACTGTATGGACTGAAACAAGCACCAAGAGCATAGTATTAAAGAATGGACAAATATCTACTTTGTCTTGGTTTCATAAAATTTAATGTAGACAGTAATTTATATTTGAGAACTGATGAAGATGGGATCTTAATTGTAGAAGTTTTTGTTGATGATATCATTTTTGGAGGCAATGATAAGATGAGTAAGAAGTTTGGTAAAGAAATGGAAAATGAATTTTAGATGTCAATTATTGGTGAGATGATATTTTTTCTTGGTTTGCAAATTAATCAGAGTAAGAATGGAATTTCCATATCTCAGACCAAGTATCTTAAGGAAATGTTGAAATTTTTGGAATGGAAGATTGTAAACCTATTGGGACACCTATGGTGATTGGACACAAACTGCCTAATAGTGATGAGACTCAAAGTGTCATACAAACTAAGTACAGATTGATGATTGGAGGTCTACAATATTTAACTCACACTAGACTAGATATTACCAATGTAGTTGGAATTGTGGCTAGATATCAAGCAGATCCTAAAGAGACACAGTTTGTTGCTATAAAAAGAATTTTTAGATATTTGAAAGGGACAATAGAATATGGATTGTGGTATGAAAAATTAGAATATTTTACTTTGTAGGCTTATACTGATGCTAATTGGGCAGGTAATGTGGATGATAGAAAAAGTACAAGTGGTGGTGCATTTTTCCTTGGGAAAAAGGCTAGTTTCTTGGTTGAGCAAGAAGCATAACTGTATTTCTCAATCTACTGCTGAGTCAGAGTATGTTGTTGCTGTAATAAATTGTACACAAGTTGTTTGGATAAAACAAATGCTGAAAGACATTGGAATAATCTTTGAATAACCATTGGTTATCGAGTCTAATAACACTAGCATAGTGAATATGTCAAAGAATCCTATAATGCATTCAAAGACTAAACATATTTCTATTAAGTATTATTTCTTGAGGGAGAAGGTAGCAGATAAAGAGATTAAACTGGAATATATTAGCAAAAAGGAATAGATAGCAGATATATTTACTAAACCTTTGCCAAAATATGCTTTTGATTATCTTAGAAGCATGTTTGGGGTGATGGTCCCTCCCAGTGGTAATTAATTGATACATATATACATCAGTCTAGTGGATCTCAGAGCTATATCATTCTCTGGACTTGATATATGGATATACTCCTCAGGGGGAGTGATCGCAGGAGAATACTATGGAGTACATTTAGGTGATCTTGCACCTGGTTGATGGACATGAAGATTTGAAAAAGATATACCTTACTGCAGACTACAGATGAGTTATGGAACCCTTTTCCATTGCTTCCAAAGGGGAAAGGAATCTATTAGAAAATCCCTACTGTTTTGAGAGATTTTTGTTAAGGATATTGAGAAGATTGTATTGAGAGAGAGTACTTTTGGGTTGATGCATATGGATTTTCCCATATGCTGCCATCAATGCCAAAGGGGGAGATTGTTGGATGATATTATTTTTTGGTACTGATCATACTGTTGATATTCATGTTTTTTCACTGATGTTAACATATATTTCTATGGAGAGGAATAACTGGTTACTTGACTGGCAGAAGTGTACAGAAATTGTATAGATGATTCAGAATGATCAAAGTTGGTTATATGTAGAAGAATGTGTATTGAACTTATTCGTAAGGTTGCTTGGCTTTATGTTGCATATTGCATATGTTATAGTTGATTTGGTGAAGACTGGTTTCTGGACTGTAACTGTGATACTAAACAGAGCAAGTCTCTATGTTTTGGGTATATCTTTCTGGCAAAGATATTTCAAAGGAAGTGTGCTTACTAGTGGATAGCCGACATATATTGGAATAATGGGTTGATTTCAATTTTTGTTTGATGACTGGTGACATCAAATGTGGTGTGTATTCTGGAGAAGACCTATTTGGTGGCAGAATTCAGACATGTAGCATGTAAAATGAATTGTTAGCATGGATTGTAGATCTAGAAGTAAAAGTGGATTATATTTGATGTTTACTTGTTATAGGTACCATGTGTATCTTAGAAAGGGGTTATATAATTATTTGTACATAGGAAAGCCTTAATTGGCTGACCTAATTAATTATTTGTAGATTAGGAAAGCCTAATTGGCCGACCTAATGAATTATTATAAGAGGGTATATATGAGTGATCTTTTCTTTTGAAAAGATGGAATAGAGATTGAAAAAAAAAGAAATGAAAGCTATGAGGCTTGTTTGACTACTCGATGTAGATAAAATTTTATGTGAAGAGTAATTCATTGGAACTAACCAAGCAAAGATAGTTGCTATCAGACAGTTCACTGGATTGTATATTTTCCATATTCACTTGTTCAGATTGTGAATCCTTGAGGGTGGCTTTAACCTTCTTTGGTCAGTGTGCCTTGGCAATGAGCCTACTATTTCTTTTGACAACTAATAGGGTTTGTCTCCTAACAGGGACTATGTAATATAATGTTGTAACAAGCTCCTAACAGGGCTAAATATTTTAACAGGGATACTATACTCTTAATACATTATTTTTGGGTGCTAATTTCCATCGGGGTTTTACCTTTAATAGGTTTTCCTCGAAAACAAGTATTGTGTTATGGTATTTTCATTTACTATTTTATCATTTATATTGTAGATCTGGTTTATAAATTTTAAAGTTTAATAATCTATATTACAACTTATTCACCCCCCTCTCAGTTGTCTTATGGACTGTTATTCCTAACAAACCATAATTACATTTATGAACTCTTTGAAAGAAACATCCATTGCTATTTGAAAAGTGGGTCCCTTCATTCATGAGACCAAAAGGCATTCTTACATAAACATTTAAGTCCCCATGGGGTAGTAAAAGCTATTTTTAACTTCTCTAATTCATTAATCAAAACCTAATTATAACTTGAAAACTCATCCATCATGGACAAAAGGTCACGTCCTATAACTCTTTGCAGCATAACCTCCATATTAGGAAAGGAATAATTGTTCTTGAGTGATGCCACATTTAGGTTCCTAAAATAAACACAAAGTCTGATGTCTCCATTCTTTTTCCTGACTAGCACAAGATTTGACACCCAAGATGAATGTCTTATTGGTTTTATAATTTGATCCACCCTGAGTTTCATTAACTCTTCTTGCATTTTTGGTGCTAATAATGGGTTTATTGGTCTTTTCTTCTATCTAAAGGGGCATCAGGATTTAGAGGAATCTCATGCTAGAACAAGTCCTCTCTGTAGGCCTTAAGATTCTCATATGACCAAGAAAAAGTGTGCTTATATTTCTTCAATAAATGGATCAAATTTTTTTTGATATGAGTGGGTAAGTTCTTCCCTATGTATACCATTTTAGGGAGTGCCTCTAACCCTAAATTTTATCCTCAATACTCTCTATTTTAACATTAGACCTTTTAAATAAGTGACTATCATTGTCACTAAAAATGCCCTCAAGATAAACCAAACCCTTAGATATCACATTTGTTTGTAACCAAACAACTTCAATCCCAAGAATATTTTGGATATCATCTATGAATTCTACTAGAGCATTACAATCAATTCTCTAACCCTCATAACCATCCATACATTGAATGAACCTGAGAACATCACTATCATCCTCAAAGACTTGCCAATCACATACATTATTAGGAATAGTAGGCTTGATCTCAGTTTCAATGGTAAAAATCCCAAACAAAGTTATATCATCATTTTTTATGGCTACACTTGCTAGGAAATCAGCCATAATTTTCTTGGATATTTCTATCCATTCAATTGAGAAAGCATAAAAAAACTCTATCTTATCCCAAACTACATGCTTGTATAATTTTAATCTATCATTTTTAACAACATAAATGGATCTAATTTTGGAAACTGCTAACTCTGGGTCCCCAAATACTCTTAACAAATTTATCCCATGTTTTATTGCAACATCTAAGCCTAACAACAATGCTTCATATTCTACACTATTATTTATACATTGGAGAGATAAGAGGAAAGAATACTTAAAAGTTGTACCTGATGGGGAAATAAAAACTACACCAGCTCCAGATCCTTCCTTGGAGCATGCACCATCAAAGTAAATTTTCCATATCTCATCATGATTTGACTGTGACTCCCCCACAATTGGGTCCTCATTCTCAACTCTAGACCTATCTTGCTCAATCCTGAAATTTTCCATGTCAACATCCATAAAACAATTCAACACCTTTGGATCTCTTCTCTCAATTATGACTAGAGCACGTGGTTCTCTCTATACTTAACATTACTCCCATTGATAGGGATAGTATACTATGACATGTCCAACTGCAGGTATCCTCCAATGGCCGCTTCCCATTGTCTAGATAACACCATACCATAATGAGGTTGTGTATCAACCACAACAACATCCATTTTGAAAATAGCCTCAAGAAAAGAAGCAATCTTGACCTCAATACCATTTAAGGTTCCCACCATAGGTACCTCTCTATTATCCATATAAAAAATTCTTCTAAAAGATATATCAACCTTTAATCCCAACTCCTTCATAACACCATAAGGCATTACATTCACTACAACACCTGGATCTATCATACAATTTTTTATTAATTGGTCACTTACCAGAAAAGTCACATAAAAAGGGTCTACCTGAGAAGGCTATTGAGTAATAATATTCCCTACATAAATTCTAGGAGCTTCCTACTCCTCATCATCTTATTTTTCTTGACGATCTTTGTAAAAAGGAAAACATCATCAGGTATACTTTTGAGTAAAGAGAAAGCATCATCTTTATGCTCCTTTTTCTTCAACATCTCAATCAAAGGCACTGACATCTTCATCTAAAATAATGTATGCTTCATGTCAAAAGCTGGAAAAATAAGGACATCCTCAATGGAATATTTACCTTTACTCTCCCTGGACTTCCCTATTCTTTTGTTAGTAATGGGGGTACTTTTTCTTGGATCTGGAATATTGTCTTTTTTTTTAATTGAGGGTTCAAGATAACCTTCCTTTATAAACAATGAACTAGGCTTTCCCTGATCCCTATCTACTTTCCTATTTCTGAAATTGTAGGCACTCCTAGCCTGAGCAATTGCAGCAACAGTGAGAGTTCTCACCTCTTCATCACTAGGTCTTCTTAATTGAACATGTTCATCCTTTGCATTAGCAACATTGATAGTATGATGCATAACATCATATGGTTCATCACTCTCTTCTCTAGCATATGTCATGAACATATTGATTTGAGGTATCTCCTCCTCTTGATCACTTTTTTCATCCTCATTCTTAGTTGGTCTTGCTAAGGCTTGTGAAACTACACATTCGAGAGGAAAATGTGGCATATTGTAGGACACATGACAAGAAGCATTCTCTACATTATGTACATTATTCCTCTTTAATGGGTCAAGAGTTTCTCTATTGCTTGCATTGCTTGTTCCTTCTGGTACAAGTTTACTATCCCTCCAATTTGTTTTATAGGGCATGTCCTTCAATCTATAAGGCTTATCAGACCTCTAAAAATGTTGTCTGTTATTCTAAAATCCCCTTTCATTCTTGTCCACCTTAGCAGTAAGGTCTTTGATTGTAGTAACCAGTTTTTCAACTCTATCAACTTTATTTTCTTCCTTGGGAAATCTATTAGGTTGACCCTTAGGATCTTTCCATATCCTAGCATCATCTCTCTTCCCAATTTTACCTGAAGCCCTTCTATTACTTTCTATATTAATGACCATCTTGCAGGCATCCCTCAAAGTACTAGGATTTTTATTTCTTACAAGATATGCAATCTTTCCATCTTGTGCATTGCAGTATGTAGTAAGACACACATTTTCATCTAACCTTAGCACTTGGAAGAGTCTATGCATAGCCTTTTGAATTATGATTTTGAATTTAGTTACGTTGTCATTTTGAAACTTCTTGATGTTATTGAATTCATTCAGTATAAAACTGGAGTTCATGTTGTCACCATATTGTTCTTTAAAACATTATGTAAACTCATCGCATGAAATAATACTACCATTAGCTAATCCACAGTACCAATCTCTTGCATCTTTAATTAAGGATTGCACAAATAGCTTCATGACAATTTGCTCACGCTCTATTTCAAAATCATTCATCTTGTCAGAAAAAGCCTTTAGATTCTCTTCACCAGTTATTACATTATTCCCACTAAACTTAGGGATTCTATCCCTTATTTCATTTGGAAATACATTTGGTTGGCTTGGAATATGATCAAAAAATAATTGCTTATATGTCTCCAAATGCATGGGTCTTCTCTAAAAACCACCCCCAATATTTTGGCCACTTGTACTAACACCTTGGTTTTGATTTGCAGTACCATGAAATGAACCAGATCCCAGGACATTAGCACTAACATTTTTTGTATGCACCTTAGGACCAAATCCAATGCTACCTTGAGTATTAACAATAGTACTAACTATCCTAATATTTGTATTAGATTGAAAAAAAGGCAATTTTCTTCTTCATTTTTTTAGTAGCAGCATCTATTTCTATTTTTTCTAACTGTTTAGTAATACCATCTTTTACTCTCCTACCTCTTTCTAACTCTATGTCAAGTGAAGACATACCCTGAGATTCCTTTATTGTATCTTTGGGCTCATTAATTTGTACACCAATAACCTTGTGTTTACCTTTGTCTAATATAGGATTACTTGTACTAACTGAAGGAGGATCTTGTAAGGAAGCTTGAGCCCTTGAAGTCCTTTCATTCTCCCAATCCATAATTTTTCTGATCATAGGATCCTTCTCCACATCACATTTCTTTAAATAAATTTCCTTCAAAATACACTCCCTCCTCAAGGAATCCACATCATCAAAGATCTATTTATTCAAACCTTATAGCCTTGATCTAAGCCTTGATTCATCAACTAAAGTTGATCCAGCCCTTTTTACAAGTTCTCATTTTCAACCACAGCTGCCATGACCTCTTCCTCTTTATCATTTTCCATTCTTTGCCTTGAAATCATTTGTTCCTGTATTTCTCTTCTTAAGGCATCATTATTTCCAAAAAATTCCTCAGGATTAGGTAATGTAATATGAAAATTTGTAAAATCTTAGGAGTTTATAAGATCTAAATCCCTTTTATTTAAAGCTTTCTCATAAGGATCATCTTGCAGAAAAGGATTATTTGTTATATCTTGGGAGGAAGTATCCAAATTTGAAATATTTCTAGGTCTAGAATCCCTATTAATTTTGTTTTCATTATCCACTCTATAATGAACCTGGGTTACATCCTTTTTCTAAGATACATCTCATTGGATAGGAGTATCAAATATGTTGTCAAAAAATCCTAAACTATCTGATTCACTACTTACATAAGAAGGAGCATTCTCTTCTAGGAAAACACTGAAGGGCTGACCTACAACTGAAGCCTCATGCTTCAAAGAACTTGCACTACTAGACTCTGTCTTTTTTGACCAATTTCTTCTAGCAGGATTTGGGAGCCCACCCTCCAATTCAACTTCTAGATGTTCCTTCATATATGCTCTTGTGTTTCTCATGTTGTTTATATCTTGAGCAAACAAGACCTAAAACAAAATTATAATTTCAACTAAAATACTAGCCAACCAAACTCGGATTCGCCACCCCAACCAACTTGGGGAATTAAAAATATGTAACTTGACCCTTCAATTTTGCAAATATTAAAGGAAACTATGAAATGAACTTATCTCTTAGTTCCCCAGTAGAGTCACCAATTCTGTTGGTGATTTTTCTTGTTGATCCTTTTTATACCTGTGCCTCAGGTATATTCCTCTATATGCCCAAACACTTATTCAACAAGGAAAAGAAACAACATTCAAAAAGGTCCTTGAACTTTCTACACTATGAGCTCCACAAAATCAGGTGGGTACTACCTATCTTTTGCCTTCAATATTTAAATAGTATTATAAACTAGCAGGTATAGTGGATGCAACATAAAACATGTACATGGTAATAAATTTTATAAATATTGATGAGAACCACACATTCTAACATACTAGACCAGTGCCCTATCCAGTGGGTATGAAATCATTCTAAATGAAAAGTCTCTTAGCAGAAACATACATCAAATGTAAAGCCTACAAATGATCTTTGAACTTGACTATGCATTACATACTCAATTCACACTTCTTGGAAGCAAATGTAATTATCCAATTCATTACAGTTCTTTACTCTCTAAAACTACCTTAAGGAATTTGATTATCTCTGAAAGAAATCCTAAACTAGCTAGACCCTCTAACTTACAGAGTGATGGATTGAGATGTCCTTAACAACCAATCCAAATGAATATAAGAAATGAAATAAATAAATTACTCATTAAAATCTCACAAATAACAGGAAGTACAGACATATATTGATACTAAAACTTCTGAACACATTTAAAATCAGAGCCAAAGAGACCACCAATAGTCTTAATCCAATATACAAAGCTTACAAGCCTTCTGTGGCATAAAAATCCCATCATTACAAATGACCCAGAAAACCCTAAATATACCAATTGGACACCACAAGTTTGGACCGCCATAGGGTAGAAAGAAACCCTAAAATACAACCACTAAAACTTGGGAAACAAGCTAACATTAAGGCAGAATAGTCAAGGAGGCGATTAAAGTTAAAAAATATTTGCAAATCTAATGAGAACCATAAGTCATCACTATTCAACAATTATGAAGACACATTCATGAAAAAACTATCCCTTCATCACCCTATGGCTACATAAATGTGACCCAAATGATCAGGTTGATCCATCTACCTTTCTACAACTTGGAACGCAATGACATGGCCAAAAAACCCTCTAGAAACATTTAAATATTCAAAAAAATATTTTGACGGTCACACCTAGTGTAGAAAACCCCATCAATGACCCAGATTAAATCCTAAATTCAGATGTAGAACATGGCTATTGATCTCCTTTTAAAACACCAGCGAGCTCAAGACACCTGGCAGTTCCACATAATACTTTGGTCCCACTTGACATTCTCATCAAATTAGACATGTGTCACCCAAGCATGATTTCAAAAAGGATATCCAACAAGAAACTTTGGATCAAGGCATCACACCAACCACATAATAAAAACTTTCTTGCTTTACCTTTATTTCCTTTTGAAAACTCGGACCCACGATCTAATCAGGACAGGTGTCGCCAAAGCGTGATTGCACAATGAATATCTTTCATGCTTCTTCACATAGTGATATCATGCCAATCATTAGATCAAAACAAATGTAACCACACATTAACTTCCCTTGGCTCATCCACTTTCCAAGTTTCACACAAGTGCATTTCCATGAAGACTATCTTCCTTGCATATTTTGATTCATGAATCACGCCAATCATTGATGAAATGTGATTTGACGGTGCTCTAACCTTGCTACTAGACTTTGAACACATTGACCTCATGATCTCAGATTAACACTTGGCGTCATGGCATGATTCCTTGAAGGGTAAACATTAGACACTTTTTGATCAAGGCCTTACACCTGCCATTGGATTGAAAAAGACTTGCTCGATGCCTGGGAGAAATAAAACACCATGGGGAATTAGGAACTTTAGGAAATATTAAAACAAGCCCTGCTAGGACTTAGGAGATAAAAGAGAATGCCTTGCGCATGATGACCTAAGAACCATGGGAAAAAGGACTTAAGTGACCCAAAAAGGTAATGTGAAATTATAACAAACATTGGAGACCTAAGGTTTAACCAACATGGAAGCTAGGGTTTAAGGAAAATTTTATAGTTAGGGCTTGGATAACAAAAGATCAAGGAAAGAAATAGCACCAAGGTAATCAAAAAATATATAGTCCTAACATGTCTAATGCCTACTCCAGTGCTACACATGGGATGCCTTTCCTCTGAAATTATAAATTTCCTCCAATTGTGTCGAATGCATTTTCAAATATTGTGGAAACAACCCCTCCTCTAAACTCAACAACCAAATGCATATGCATGAGACAACCTTTCCTTCTAAATTCCACATCTTCTCTGAGTGTGACTAATGTTTCCTCACGTGTTTAACGAATCTTCACTCAATCATGAATACATAAAGTGCATGCACATAAAATATTTCCCTCCCTTGCTAATTGAAGGGACAAATAGGATACCAAGCCCCCTCTTTTCTTTAGGTACACAAATATGTCAAGCCCCATCTTTTCCTCAGAGATACATATCTAATAATTATCATGCAATGAATCATCTCTAAGTGAGAATATAGCTCAAGATGATAGATAACCTCCTACCTTCATTGTCTCCAACCTCTTAGATGATCCTATTACACTTTATTCATCTTTATCAAATAATGCAAAAAAAAATTCAACTCTTTTGCACCATAAATATTTAAACCACACACCTTTAGTACATTCATATGACTGATATTATTGAAGCACTTATTGACCAACTTTCACATTAAAAAACTTTGGGAAATCTGCAACTTAGAAATTAAGGAAACAAATAATATTAACTTCTTATAGAATCTCATACGTAGAGTATCAACAATGTGTTAGGAATAAAATTCCACAAGCACAACTAAGAGGGGCTGAATCAGTTGTGATACAAAATATTAAACTTTAAACTTTATAAACCAAAACTTTAATGCAAATGATAATATAATAAATTCCAACACAATAACACAATACTTATTCTCAAGGAAACCCTATTAAAGGTAAAACCCCGGTAGGAATCAGCACCCACAAATGATGTACTGAGAGTATAGTATCCCTGTTAAAAGATTTAGCCCTGTTAGGAGCTTATTACAACATTATAGTACATATTCCATGTTAAAGGACATACCTTGTTAGGATTCAAGAGTAACAGTGGGTTCACTGTCTAGGAACACTACCCAAAGAAGGTTAAGGCCACCCTCAAGGATTAACAATCTGAACAAGTGTATATAGATAATATACAATCCAGTGAACTATTTGATAGCAACTATCTTTTGTTGGTCAGTTCCAATGAAGGTTTACAATCACAAACTCTTCTCTACATCCAGTAGACAAACAAGCCTCAGCTTCCACACTTCTCTATCTTCACAATTATCTTCTCATCATATATACATCTTTTCAAAAGAAAATATCTCACATATATACCCTATTATAATAATTGATTAGGTCAGCCAATTAAGCTTTCCCAATATACAAATAGTTATTTGACTCCTTGATAATATACACAAGGTACCTAAAACAAGTAAATATCAATTACAATACATCAGATATAATCCAAGATCCGCAATCCACACTCACAATCCATAATACATGCTACATCACTGAAGTTGGCCACCAAATAGGTCTCCTCCAAAATACATGCCACAACTGACGTCACCAACATGTACACGACTATTGATAAAAAAAGAACATTACTCAATGTGTCTTTTTTCATCCCTTAATATTTCATCACCTAAAACATCTTCACCTGTAAGATATACCCAAACCACAGAGACCTGCTCTATCAAGCATCACTGTCATAGTCCAGAAACCAGTCTTCACTAGAACATTTATAACATCACCAACTTGAAATATTAAGGCAAGTGACCTTAGGAATAAGGTCATCACACATCCTTCTTCATATCCTTATCTTTGATTTTTTTTAATCATCTATACAGTGTCTATACACTTCTATCAGTCATCATACAATAGTAATAACCAGTTTTTTCCCTCTGCAAAAACATTCATTGATATTAGTGACAAAACATGAATAAAAACATCACCAGTAGTACCCAAATCTAATATCATCCAACACAATGCCCATTTATAGGAATGTAATCATATCATTTTTACTTCTACATGTCAGCTTAATAGGGAAATATTGTGGTTCCACAACATGCACCCCATTTTGGCCACTTAGCCATTAGGCCCCCCTTCTTTTTTTCTTGTTTTTGTTCCTTTTTGTCCATTGGATTTTCTTCCAAATTTAAGTTTTTAAATAAATCCCTTACTAGAAAATCATTTTTCAACCTTTAGGCATTTCGGCCTTTTGTTGTTCTATAGAGCACCGAAAGTCTGAAAGGCCAAAATCTTGAAGCCGTGCTAAAAGGAGAGTATTTTCAAACTTTTGGCCTCTGAAACCACCATGACGCATGACTCATGGGCTTCACACTTTCTCCCTCTAAAATTGTGAAGCCCAAATATTACATCATTAGCCCGAGCATTTTTAAAATTTGCTAAATTTTTGTTTGCTCTCCATTCTACATTTTCTCATTTCGAGCTCCAACTTCTTCATGTTGTGGTCTTGGTTTTTTTGGTTGTTTAGTCATTGTTTGGTTCTTCTCACTCGAAGTCAAGCCCTTAGAGTGTTTGTTCAAGGTTTTTTTTTTTTTTTTTTCTCAGTGGTTCAGAATCTCCAAGGTTTTCATCCCTTGAAGGTCCAAAATAATCCAATCAGATCTCAAATTCCTAGCAATTGACTTGTGTAAAAGCAATGCTCAATACGAAACCTGTGACTATCATATTTAATATTTCCTTCAAATAGATTCTTTCCATGTATTATGAAATTATTTTCCTCGATGATGATTCTCCAAAGAATCTTGCACGTCCTTCTCTTCATGCCAATTAGTCACATATCAAAGTCAAATTGTCCAGGCATATAAAATCTTCAAAGTTTTAGAGAGATTTAAAAATCTATTGGTTTCAAAAATCAAATAAATTCCTACAAAATTCAAGGTGGAAAGTATTCTTACAAGTCCCACAATCCTTTACACAAAAAAAAAAAATTATAAATTATGCTTCAAATTAAATCTCCTAGAAAATGGAACTACATTCTCATATGTCAATTGATTAGCATCCAAGAAATAGTTATACAACTGATATCACAAATTTCATTTTCATTAAGTTCTATTTTATTTATGCAAACATTTTTGGAAATAAATAATTAAGGAGAATACATGCAATTATGGGAGAAGAGAAGTAGTAGAGGAGAAATGGACATGCACACAATTACATTCCTAGCATTGCCAAAGGTATTTGATGGCCACACAATAATTTTAGGTTTTAAACAGAGTGATTTGGGCACCATTCGCAACCAATACTTTGTAGCATTTTTAAAGGCAATAATTTGGGTGCTCTATTTGGGGTGATCTCTTGTTCACACAGACCTCTATTTGAGCTTCTATTTGGAAAGCATACCCCACAATGTTTTTGGTGTATATTAGGGAAAACAAGAGTTTGATGAAAAACAAAAAAAAAATATAATGCATGTTGCACACTATAGATTAGTCCAAAAATATACAACGTAACTTCAAATCCGTCAACATGTCAACAATTAAGCCGATAGGCTTCCCCTATGGGGAAGCTTGTGTATGGCTCTCCTAGAATTTTCTCATGCTGACTCATGCCTGAAAATAGTTTTGCGAGTGGTTTTGGTCAGTTTCACAAGCGGTTTTGTTGAAAGCAAGCCTGAAAATGAATTGCAAGTCATTGGCTGGTTCAACCCCAGTTTCATCTTAAGAAAAGGCGCTCCTTTCCCAGAAATGCTCACAACTGGAAGCCTACCTGTGCCCTCATTCAAATACTCAAAAACATAAATCCTTGACCCCGTACTGTCTGTATCTATGATAATTACATAGCCCCCACTCATATGGAATGACAATTGAACACCACAAGAAATGAATAATAAATAGAAGAAGCATAAAACAATCAAAACCCCAACTACAAAGCACCAATTATTCTTCCCCTATTTTAAATTTTATGATGCGTATAATCTGGGCATAACTCGAAGGTGCTTCTTTCCCATAAAAGATCACAACCAAAAGCCTATTTGTTCGCTCATTCACATACTCAAAAACATAAATCCTTGACCCCGTACTGCCTGCATCTATGATAATTCCATAGCCTCTGATCCTATGGGAGGACATTTGAATGCCACAAGCAACGGATAATAAAAAGAAGAAGAAGCATAAAACAATCAAAACCCCGACTACAAAGTGAAGACATTATATTTTTCCATTAGTATATACAAGGAAAAACATGATCTACACCATCAGTTTACACTACACCGACAGACAGGGCACAACACTACCCAACCCCAAGGTTACCTGATACTTCCAAGTACAAAGCATCCCAACAAACACTATTGAGTGTTACCCAATGACAAAAAGGACAAAGGAAACCAACAATTAACCAACAGTGCAACCCAATGAAACAACAAAGAGTAGAACCCGACAGATGAAGGAAACCCGACAATCAGTTCAATAAAGGAACACCAATAGACTTTTAGTTCAACCTAACGATCAAGAACTGATAGTCAGTTACATCCCGCAAAAATTGGATCTGACTATCCATGTCAGATAAATCACTGATGTTTTATATTTATCTTCTTGATTTGTTTTAAATCCATTATGTGTGGAGAAAGAAATGTAATTATTATTGTTTTAATTAGTTTAACTATTTTAAAACATGCAAACTAAATGAGCAAGGTCAATTTGTATACCTTGGATCAAGAGTTAACATTGTAATGTGTGATTCTAGAATAGGTCAAATACTTGTATAAATAGATGCTCAATCTATTGTGAACATGGTGTTTGATGATGATTGTAGCCACTGAGAGTATTTAAGGATCAGACAAGAGAATTCATGTAGAAGGATAGAAAAGGATCAATTTAGTTTCAAGAATAGAACACAGGCTACCAACGAGCAGGAAAAGGTATTAACCAATCACTATAGGTGATATTTATATTCTAAGATCTTTAATGGATCTCTTATCAGCAATTATAGATTTCATATAGTCAGGTCAAACATAGTGTACTCATTCTAACAAGTGTAGTACACTTAAGAAATCCTTTCAAGGAAGGTGGACTTAATAGTCCTATTGTAAATCTCTTAACCGAGTGTACACTTCATTAGTTTTTCTAAAAGATCTTAATAGAGTAGATCTTAATAGGTCTCCACTTTAAAACTATTTATAAGTTAGATCATTAGAAGTGATCAATTGTAAGCCTTTATCGACAGCCTTACATTCTGCAGATAGTGAAGTTTTATGGGTTCCATCCCCACCGTAGTTTTTACTTCCTAATAGGAGTTTTTTGTGATATCATATCTTGTGTTATGTGTTTATTACTTTCATGAATGTTTCTATGAATGTTGCAAAAAATTAAAGATTATGAATTAATATTACATGCATAAGAACTTGAACATCAGATATGGTCAGTAATACAGTAAAGAATGATTACTAATGATCAAAGGTGAAAAGTTTTAAAAGTTTTAGAGGTACGGATTCACCCCTCCCCTCTCAGTACTACTTCCCATTAATCCAAACAATTGGTATCAGAGGTAAGTCTCTTCTTGGAAAGCTTAAATTCTTAAGAGAAAAGATCATACAACGGAGAAGTACAAACTTGATAAAAATATTGAGAATAAAAATCTTGAAATCCAGATGTTCTATAAATAGTAAAAAGAAGTGAGATTCAAGATGAGAGAGCTATTGGATGAGAGAAAAGGTATGGCAACTTGGAGCAATGAAAAATATTGTCAAGAAGAAGAGATCTAGATTTCTTTGACTCTTCTGGATCAAACACAAGTAATGCATCTGATACATTAGAAGATAACATCACAAATCTAAAGGAGATCAATCAACATCTGATAGAGAAAATAAAGATATTGCAAATCGGTCAAGAGACCCATATGGTAAGAATGACTGATGGATGAATCCTTCTAGATAAGATGAAACGGAGAGAACACAAGCTATTGATGACAGGAGGAAGATTATAGAGAAGCTACAAGAAAAGGAGTTAGAAATTCAAAGACATGTTGAGCATCACCTTGAGATTACAAATCAAATTATTCTTATGAGTTAGGAAGAAAACATAATGAATATAGAACTAATTGAAAGAGTACAGGCTATCGGTGAACTAAGAGAAGAGAATGAAAAACTAAAGCATGAGGTTAGAGTTCAGCAACAATATAATGAAATTATCAGAAAGGTTGAAGAAAGAAATAAAAGAATGGATGATTTTCTTGAAGGGAAACAAAGAGTCAACAACAACAAAAAGGGTCTAGGCTTCACCAAAAAATGGAGAATCATCAAATCAAGCCAATCCAAAGAATGTCTATGAAAATCCAAGACCAAGAAAGCTTACATGCAAACACTATGGAAAGCAAGGCCACACATCAAATGCATGCAGAGGCAAAATGAAAGGTATTCCAAAATCTACATCTTCATTCATAGGATTCTATTATAAATGTAACAAGAAAGGATATAAAGCATATGAATGTAAGTCTAAGATGGATCAACCAAAGAAGGAAACCTATATGGACAAATACCGCCCTACATGCAAAATGAATGGGCACACAAGTCTTGAATGCTAGAAAAAGAAAAGGCAAACATGGAAGCCTAAAGGTCAAGAAACTCCTTATCAACCAAAGAGAATCGGTAATCAATATATATGGGACTACAGTACATGGACAAATTGTACAGCATAAATGGTAGATATGGTCACATTGGTGCAAACTGCATGAGAGCATGGACCAAAAGGTCTAGAGGCTAGACAAACCTCGGAATGGCATGCTTGCACTATCATAAAGTTGGTCATCTCAAGAAGGACTACAAATACCGAATGATAGAGACAAGCATATATCCCAATGGAAATACCATTGAAGATATCCAGAGGGCTAGAGACAAAATGTGGATAAAAGCTTCAAGCAATGATGAAGCTGGACCAAGCAATACAAATGGTGACAACCCATCCAATGGATCCGGTGACATCGCCACTCCCACTTGAGTTGAACAAGTAAGTATGGAATTGCACTACACCAAGTCATATTTTGCATCAATTCCATTATACAAATTGATATATAGTCAAAATCTGCATAAATAAAGATGCATATTATGTTACTTGTTACAACTCTGAGAAAATAACCCCATCGGTAAACACATACCAAAAATCACTGGTGAACATAAAGGATGAGTTGTCTACACTTAGCAATAATTGTTGGTCAACACATAGAATGGCTAAGTTGCTAATGTAACCCGACACCCATCGGTAAGGAAGCAAAGTTATAAATTTGTCGTGACTGAACACCAATATTCGTTGATGAAAGCAAAAATATTTTCATCTATCCTGAGCATCCTGTCAATACTAACAACGTTATGTGAGAGTCTTCCCAACAAAATCCATCTTCATGACCCGATGAGTCATTGTTAATTTATGATAGACTTAGGGAAAAATTCTATAAATACTCGATGGGAGAACTTCATTTCTCACACTCGATTTGAAGAGAAAAACTAGAGCGATAAGAGATCAGATAGAAAAGTGACCTTGACTCTATCTAGCGCACTCAAAACTGATGACTCACCAGTTACATGGATCAAAGTAAGTACCAAGTGAAACAAAGAACTTTTTTGTTATTTTCAAGAAAGCCCTAAATTTGTAATATGATGGAAACCACCTCAAGAACCATAAAGATTAAGAATGACAAGAAGAATTTGGTTAAGATGATAAAGAACAACACTTGTGTGGAACCAAAGTATAATATATGCCCAGAGATTGCATCGCAACCCAATAAATCTGGTGCATTTTAAAAAATTCCACCTAGGGTTTTGCTGATAGAGGACGTAAGGTCCTACATTCACTACAAGATCGCTAAAATAGGTGATCTAGAGATAGACCAAGCTTACAAGAAGTTGTGTGATGCAGAAGGGAACTTGAAGGAAGAGCACAAACACTTAGAGGTTAAAGGGACAACTAATGCCCTATATTTCCCAATGGTTTTCAAAACTGACTAGATTAGGTTAGTTTTGAGCAGAATGCATGATCAGAAGTTGTGGTTAGATCAACCTAAGAAAATCACCAAGGATGTGTTACATGTTGTAATTGGTTATCCAATAACTGAAAAGCCAAAGGCACACAAGCATCCCTCCAGGACAGAAGTTGAAAATCTCACAAAAGCTATGTGGGATAACAGAGGTCTAAATGTAAACACCATCATCGACAAGGAACTGAGGTTTGGTGCATGTGTCATTGGTTACAAGATCTTCAAGGAAAGTAGGATAAATAGCATAGCATCTATAGTAGTAAGTACAGCTTACAAGATAGTGACAAAGGGAATACAGATGGATCTATGTGAGATCCTGTTGAAACAACCTGATGAGAACATGACAATAATCAGGTCTGCAAAGACAAACACATGTAAGTTCGGTTCACTTATCATGTGTATATTCTTCTACTTTCAAGAATACTTTCCTTTAGTAGTCAAAGTAAAGTGGGATACTACAAAACCAATCACACAACAAATTAGTAAACCTATCAACTCACTAGGAGACAATTCTGATTTAGTGATGACTGCATACTTCCTTGAATTCAAGGAAAATATGATGGAAAGAGTGAGGATCCCTGAGAAACTAATTGAAAAACATAGGGATGAGATATGTTTTATGGTGGATATAGACTTTACACACATAAAACCAGTTGTACCAAGAATGGTTTGGTTGGCACCACTTGACTATGAAATTAACATAGATCAAGCTACAAATGCAAATTGATGCATTAATCAATGAACCACTTGACAATAAACAACCAAGGTTCGACACTTATGAAGAGGCCACGTCGAAGATAAAAAAAAAGGCCTGGTAATCAAGAAGACTATCAACAAGAAGAATAAGATGGTAAAGAATCTTGAAAAGATTATATTGTTTAATAAGGAAGAAAAAGAGAAAATAGAGGAAACCAATGAACAGGGTACATCAATGAAGGGAAAGATGAGAAAAAATTAGATTCTAAGGAAACTGAGTCTGATACACCTCCACCTCCTACAAAGAAACAGAGAACAAGGATCTAAATAGAAAAAGCCACTACACCTCTGAAAAAAGGTCAAGTGAGGACCTATAAGAGGAAGCAGTAGACAGAGAAACAAACTATAAAGGAAACACCTACAACAAGGAGGAAAAGAATGGTCATGACCAAAGCTGACATTGAAGATTCCAAAGAGGATGAGCCTGATGTAAGTAAGAAAAGTTTTCTTACTAGAACAATTGATGAAATTCCTGAGTCAATTTCTACTACCGGTACAATGACAGATAGGAAAATTAGACAACGGGATAAACTTGAACCAAAGGACCAAAACAAGACACAAGATGGAATAAGCAGGGAAATGGTCAAGTTTAAATATGTACCAGTAGAATTTATAGGCCAAATACCCAAAGAGCTGGGTAATAGAATTTCACAATAATGGTCATATGCTCTACATATAAAAAAGGAAGCAAGGGAGAGAGTACTTGTCACACTTATGCCTCCCGAATCAAAGATGGAAGAAATCAAGGAAATAATGAAGAAGCACTCAAGTAAATTTGTAGCTAAGATTAGAGCTTACAAAGTGGTAGAAGATAAGTTCATAAAGAAAGATAGTATGACCGAGACCAAATGGAGACAACTCTTAGATCTGTCTCCAAAGTCAACAAGTCATGAGAATCAATTACTTCTCACCAACACACCTCGTGTAGAGGAGGAGAAAGATAAGGAAATTCCTAAGCACATTGCTTTGGAAAATGTAGCTAATGCTGAGACAATTTACCTAGACAAAGTCATGGATGATCTTGAGATTCAATACATCACTCAGTATGATTCAGATAAAGTGTTGGAAATACTGAGATGGGGAGGGTGAGTCAGTGTTTAAATATTTATTCTATTTCATCAACTTTAAACATAAATCAATTATATATCACTTGAAGCTTAACACAAGAACACATAACACATGATATGATTATGGGAAAACCTTGATTAGAGGAAAACCCTGGTGGGAATTAGTACCCACAAATATTGCACTAGTTTAATGAACCTGTTAAAGTTCATTTGACCTGTTAGGAGCAGTCTTTACAATGTACGTACAATGACCTGGTTGAAGGCCTGACCTTGTTAGGAGTCTTTTACAAGAAACCCTATTAGGGGTGAGGACTCATTATCCAAGAGTTCACTGCTCAATGAGAAAGAAGGCTACAACCTCCTGAGAATAGATATGCACTATATCCAAAAGTGAACTGATGTATATGACACAGATGTCTGATTAGTTCCAGTTATGTTCTTATGCCCTTATCTTCTTTAAAGGCTCTATCTCATACTGAAATCTTTATACTACTCTTTTATATCTCTTCTCTGCATATTTCTTCGACACTTGTAACATACCTTTACATTGCATATATGTGTGTGTGTGTCTGTGTGTGTGTGTGTGTGTGTAAGATAAGAAAATATTTATCTTACTAAAATGTAAAAGGAGTATTGAAATAGAGATATGCTTATTAAAAATGTATAATGTATTAAGAAAGAATGGTTGGATTGATTATTGATTATCTTGAAATGTAATGTTTGAAATAGGAAATGTGTTGATGTATAAATCATTCTTTGAGTTGCCTAGATTGTATTGAATTCCTTAACTTGAATTGAATTGTATTGTTTTTGTATTGCAATTGTGATTAGGGAGAAGATAAGATGTTCCTCTTTTATTCCCAAATGCATAAATGGGAGATCCAAGTTGATCAACCCCAAAGAAGGGCTAATGCACAAATGAATCAACTATTTGGAAAGGAGAATAAAAAAGGAGATACCTTAAATTCTATTAATTATATGTATAGAAATGATACATGACAGTAATTAAAGAAATAGGAGAAATGCACTAACCTTGAAATATTACAGATTAAATAATGTTGTTTTCTGAGGTTTGTAGACTATTTCTGGAAAAACTAATAGTTGATCCCGAGCTAGAACGCAGAGATAAACAAAACCCAGAAATATTTTTCTATTTTGATGTTGTCTTATGAAAAAGGTCAACCTTGACCCACAAATCTCAACCTTGACCCAATAATGTCGACCCTGACCTACACAGGTCTGACAAAAAATCTGTTCGCATCGTCTGAAAGAAATCCAAAAAGGGTATCCAAATCTGGTCTTAAATCAACTGTTCTGAACCTGTACCTACAAGAAAAAGGAGATTGTTTGTTGTGGGGGAGGGGTTTGCCTTAGTCAAACCCTGATTTAGGAATTAACCTTGAAATCAATAAAGTACAGAATGCTAGCAAGTAGTAGAATTGAA
>MU223776.1:13245354-13260063 GCA_018584345.1 Thuja plicata
ATGCCTATTAAATGCCCAAGGCATTTATTTCTCTTACACCACCATTAATGAGTTCCTCAACTCATTAATGCACCTTGTCCCCCCTCTCTCTCCTCATTCTTCTATAAATAGAAGACATTTTTGAGAGAAAATGAGCCTTCATCTCACATTAGAAAATACATTGTTATGCAGTTAAGATTTAGATAGCTTCATTTTCACTTCATAGTTTCATTACCGTGCATTGTTATAATTTCCATTTTTAGAGCTAGAATGCATTGCTTAATGATTAAAATAGTTTTATTTAATTCAAATCTTTCATGCTAAGTCGTATATGTCACTGATGGTAGCATAATCTGAGGGACAGTATGTTATTAATCACACTCTTCTTAGTTAGAAAGAAATAGGTCGATATTAGTTGGTTTTATATGCTCATCTAACCCCTTTTTAGCTAATGCAATGATATATTAAAGTGTTGTGTCTTTCTTAAATAGGTACAAAAATCACACACACATTTTTGGCACCCACCGTGGGGCTCAAATCAAGATTTGACCTTATTTTGACATCATTTTCCACTAATCTATCTACCTAGTTTTCAGGTCCAGGATCATTTCTAGTTACAAGGAATCGCATCTGAGAAATGTTGTCGCACCACAGAAAATGAGGCTCACATCTGGGATTTCTCAGATCATTTTTGGTTTGAGCTAGCATCTAGTGAACATACTATCATATCTGGTGAAAGGGGTCGCATCTAGTAAAAGGTATCACTTTCATTAATTTTAGGCTCACATCTGGTTATAAAATTTGCACACCTCATTTGGCTAACCCTAACTTCTTGACCAATTATGTTTTTGACATTTTGGCAGCCTAACAATTGTTTGTAGGTTGATATTGAAGGTTTTTTGTGGGATTTGCAACAAAGAAAACTAATTCAGTTTTTCAAGTTGCCAAACCCCATCTTGACCTTTATTTTTACATGCTTTAAACACTAAGATACATTTTCTAATCTTCTAATAAACTGACTAGAGGACTATGCTCTTTAACTCTTGAGGAAAATCAGAAACTCCTACATCAGTTTAAAAGTTGAGAGGAATTTGGAGTTAACTGAACAAGAAAACTCACATTGTATAATTTCTTTTGGATCAGTAATTGAACAAAAACAAAACACTTAATATTGTGGGCAAATTGAACAAGTTTCATTGTCTAATTTTGGATCAGAAATTGAACAAGCTACTCATTAAATATCGTGGCTAATTGAACAAGGAAAATCTATTTTCAAGCATTTTGTTTTCATTAAAAAGGAACATCTAAATCAAGCACAACATTGCTTGAGGGAATGAAGTATTTTCTTGACTTTATTTTGGGAGAAAACAACATGGATTAGGAGAGTATGCTCTTCTTCCTCAGAAGAATTAGAAATCTAGATGTCCTACGCTCGCCAATCCTTTCTATGCATATTTAATAGTAGAGGGCCTACCGGTTGAGGAAACAATCTCCCAGGAATGACCCAAGTGAGGACGGGTTTTACACCAACCCTTCCAACTCACTATAAATAGTTTCTTCCTTGTAGGCTAAAGCCTCAGAAGATGGAGCCAGTTTTGTTCATGGAATTTTGACATCATTCCTTGAATATGCTTGGGTATGTGTAGAGCGGAGCCACTTGAATCTTTCTTGCGAGACTACACATATTCAGGTACTCATAGGGCTATACACCTCAATTTTTCCTTGTGAAATTCTATCGGGGATGGTTTCAAATGGATTGCCCAATAATATACAACAATTTCAACTAAAAGAATTCTCGATTCACCCCTAAAAGGGTGATAATCTTTGTGCAAGGAAAAAAGTAATTGCCTTAATACACTCATCATATCATGCCCTCACTTGCGTTAGGAGTCGGCTAATACAGTATCATGACTGGAGCCATTGCGTACTTGGTGATGGCTGTATTCTGATTAGCATTTGAGTGTGTTTCTAAGTCAAGGAGCAAAGATTTTCATCCTCCACCTAGAGAATAGGAAAAAGATGAGTGTCTATTTCACCCTCCTAACAATGCAAATCTATTTGACGTGTTTGAAAAATCATTAAAAAGATAACATCTCAAAAAAACAACAAACATCCAATCCTGGATTAACGCATGTGTTTTCCACTCACCAATGGGTCTCAGAAATCAAATTGCAATCAGACGAGCTTCATGCACTTCCAAAATGAATTTTTCAAAACTGATTGAAACTAATAGAGACATCATAAAAT
This sequence comes from Thuja plicata, assembly GCA_018584345.1. Lineage (NCBI taxonomy): Eukaryota > Viridiplantae > Streptophyta > Pinopsida > Cupressales > Cupressaceae > Thuja > Thuja plicata. The sequence goes on from MU223776.1 coordinate 13,247,581, forward strand.
TGCATCTTGGATTTCCCAAATCACATGTAGTATTTAGGCTCACATCTGGTATCCTATATCGCATCTAGTTAGCACATAGTCACATCTGGTATTCAAGCTCGTATCTAGAGTCGTTAGTAGCTCACATCTTGCATTTCTAGGATTGCATCTGGGAACTCAGATCTAGGACAGTGTGCACTTGCAAGATAATTTCTTAGGAAGTCTTAGTTGATTTGGATACCCTTTTGGTTCTTTATTTTTTCCCTACTATCTTTTCTGGTCTCCCTGTCGTTAAATTAAAACACTTTTTCAGGCGTCCACCTTGCATGTCCTGTCAGTTTCTCATAATTTGTCTCAATATGTATGGTCTATCTGCTTCTTAAAAACAACTTGGTTCCCAGCTCACTATCAGGGAATTCTAACCCTCTAATGCTGGAATCATTTACTTCCACCAAAACTCAAACAATACTTCCACCTAGACACACTCACTTGAATTATTTAAGACTCTACCTAACACTCTTAGGAAACGTTGATGAAAGTTGAGACACAACTTCATGGTTAACACAAGATGCAACAAGTACACATCTAAAGGATCAAAAGTGTCTCCTAAAACACCACACTTTCAAGGGGAAACATCTCGTAGTTCCCTACTTGATCTAGACTCTCCACAAATGAATAGCGACACTCATAGATGGAGTGAGGCTTTTGAGGAATATAACAATGGAAAACACCAAAATCCCAAAGATACGGATGAGGAAGAAGAACCCACATTTGACCGTCCTTTATTTGAGTCCGACAGTGAGTACAAAATCACTGAAGAAGAATATGAAAAACTCAAACAAAGCAAGAGGTTCCATAAAATAATAGAAAAGATGATTGACGAGGATAAAGAGAAATACTTCCTCCATCTAGCATCCACAGGTGTCAAATTACCTAAGGATTACAATGTAGAACAACTCAAGGAAAAGGAGGTACCAACTCCTATATCTATTCTTACCAAAAAACTAACATTGATGCAAATAGAGCTTACAAATCTCAAACAAGAGAAAACTAAACCAAAATCACCATACTCTTTGGGCTCCATTTGTCCATTCCCCTTTGATAAGAGTATTACTATGATCCCATTTCCTCCTAATATGACAAGAATGAAGTACGATAAGTAAACAAGAGAAACTAACCCACATGATCATGTAAGGTAATTTTGTGCTCTAAGCATAGAATACATGCACAAACCTACATACCTCATGCGACTATTTCTAGGAAGTCTAGGAGGTAATGTCATGGAGTGGTTCTCAAAACTGAACCCTAAGGTCAAAAAATTTGAGGAGCTAATTCAATCCTTTATCCAACATTACTCCTATAACATACAGCATGATGTGACCATGATGGATCTATGTAATACCAAATAGAAGACTGGTGAATCATTTACACACTTCCTACAAAGATGGAGGAAGATCTTTGCATGATATTCAAGGGTCATTCCTGAATAAGAGAAGATGGAAATATTTGTTAATAAATTGGTGCCTAAATTGAACTATCTACCCTTGGCCTATAATATCCTATTGGTGAGACCATGGATTCATGAAATGCAAGTTGTGCCATCCACTTATCACCAGTGCATAAATTTTCCACATAATGGGGTGGAAGTGACGATTCTTGTAGATGATAAATATACTTGTAATAATATCAAAGCAGGTAGTATGATCCCACATAACAAAGAGGCTATGGATGCAATCGCTCTTGAAACCACCAAGGACATGGTTATGAACAGTTTTAGAAAAACCTTAAAACTTGAAGAAACAAGTATGGGAGAGTACAAGATGGACCTGATTCTGTCATTGACAGAACTTCCAGTATCACCAAGATCCTACAAAAAACCTTCCTTGACATTCACACCTACAGCATCCAAGGAGCCAAAAGTACACAAAGAAACTGACATGCTAAAGGCATCCACATCTTCTTTAGATAACACATAAGAATAGGCAGTCCTGGACTGGCTTTACAGAGGAGAACCGGTGGAAGCTAAGGTTAAACATGTAGAGATATCCCCAGAATAGTATGGAAAGGGATATGATTTCCTCAAATAGATGGGATACAAAGGAAAGGGACCTATAAATGACACAAGACGAGGGCTTATTGAGCCTATACCCATGGATTTCCAAAATACCAAAGACAAAATAGGACTAGGTTTTAATACTAAAACTGATAAACCTGCTTCAAAAGATAGTCCAAACTTAGATAAAGGGAGTGATGAAACATATGAACTAGAGTAGTGGCCCTATGAAAGATTATTACATGTTGGCACAAAGGATCCCATCTACCAAGGAGAATTCTATGTACCTAGATTTGAGGTACCACAAGATCTTTGCGCCCCTTTGTTAGCACAACCTCCCATTCAAGAGGTAGGGGACATAATAGCAACTGATCCAGAGATGTCATTGATAGAAACAATTACTCAAGACACACCCTGACAACAGGATTTACATCCTAACTGGGGGAAATTGGTCATGGTTTCACATGTCCTTGATCTACCCCACTTTGATCCATAGGTAGCTAACCAGGTACATCAAATAACTATTGTTGAATACTTGAACAGATCTGATGATGAGGTTACCAACTCTCATGATTATGAATGGGATGAGCTATTTTTCACCGTTGAAGATATTGGAATAGATACAATTCACATGTTTGCAGCACCCTCGGCTCCTTGTGAATATTCTAACACTACTCCCAATGAAATTGATAATCTTGAAGTCGAAGAAGAGTTCCTTCCCCCAATCATTGATGAAGAAACTGGTAATTACATAAGTCTACAAGAATTTTAGAGGCTACAAGCAAGAAGCCTCCTTTTACGGAGAGATGATGATGAGATTTCTACTGATGATTCACTAGAGTTTGGTCCAAATATGACTAACAATGACCCTTTTTATAATGATCTCACTCTTATTGATCTAAACATTGAAGAAATTAACTTAACGGAACATGTCTTGTCAGTTAATGGTCTTGATGCTAACATGATTTTCTCCTTCCCAGAGTCTGATTCCTTGTCTTTGATACACCCATACCTCATTTATTGGACTAACACAGATCCTACACCTATCCTTGACTTCCCCAATGACCATACCCTAGCTTGCTATCTTAATGCTTGTGAACCTTACCCTTCTTCCACCAATACAAGGAGCGAGAACATGTCATAGGAGGATATCAAGTTTTTCAGTCAAAAATTGAAAAATAAAAAGAAAAGGAGGACTGATGGTGAAAACCACTTTCTGGTAGTATTAGATCCTAAACTAGTAAAAAGAAAAGACGTATCCAATGGTGAAAACCTCTTAGAGGCGCCAAAGGATGGGATTCTTGATATCCTCCCTGAGCACTTTCAGGAAAGGTCTTTAGTGATGATTGAACCAACACAACCAATAAATTTGGGCACCATTGAAAATCCTCAAATATTTCACCTTGCACAATCTTTGTCTGAAGAAGAGAAGACATAGTTCATAGAGCTCCTAAAAGAGAAGAAAATCAACTTCACATGGTCTTATAGAGATATGCCTGGGCTGGATCCTAATCTAATCATGCACCACTTATCTATAGCTCTCAAGATCAAGCCCGTGAAACAACAACTTAGAAAGATGCATCCTCATGTTGCATTATTAGTAAAAGTAGAGCTAGAGAAATTGTTGAAAGCTAGATTTATCAGAGTCATTGGCTATGCAGGATGGATCTCCAATTTGGTCCCCATGTCTAAATCTGATAAATCTATCAGGATTTGTACAGACTTCAGAGACTTAAACAAAGCATGTCTTAAAGATGACTTCCCTCTACCTAAAATTGACATGATCATAGACCTCACAACAGGCTACCAAATGTATCCATTAATGGATGGATTCTCGGGCTATAATCAAATCAAAATTGCCCCTGAGGATCAAGAGAAAATTGCATTTACATGCGCATGGGGAACCTTTTGCTGGAACTTCATGCCACTTGGGTTAAATAATTCTGGTGCAACATATAAAAGAGCCATGACAACTATATTCCATGACATGATGCACAAGAACATGGAGGACTACATGGATGATACATTGGCTAAGTCCAAAGAAAGAGGTACTCATATTATGGACTTAAGAAAGATATTGGATCATATGGAACAGTTCCAACTCAGGCTCAACCCAAAGAAATGTGCCTTTGGGGTTCAATCAGGGAAGCTCCTAGGATTCATTGTTTTAGCAAAGGGAATTGAGGTAAATCCTGCAAAGGTGAAATCTATTCTAGAGATGGCTACTCCATGCAACATTAGTCAAATGAGGACACTACAAGGGAGACTCCATTCCATCAGGAGATTCATGTCCCAACTTGTAGATAGGGCACAACCCTTTACCAAATTACTACATAAAGGGATCCCCTTCAAATGGGATGAACACTGTGAAGAAAACTTCAGAGAACTAAAAGGGTACCTGGCTACTCCTCATATTCTTATGGTGCCTATTCATGGCAAGCCATTGCTCCTCTATATTTCAGCTACAGCTACATCACTAGGAGTATTTCTTGCATAGGAAGATGAAAGAAAGAAAGAAAGAGCTATCTACTACATTAGTAGAACACTCTATGAGCTCAATTACAACATTATTGAGAAAGCATACTTAGCAGTTGTCTTCGCATCACAAAAATTAAGACACTACATGCTGTCACATATAGTAAGGCTCATTGCTAAGATAGATCCTTTAAAATATCTCCTAAGAAGAACAGCATTAGCAGGACATTTGGAAAAATGGGTCCTGATTCTAAGTGAGTTTGACATTGAATAAGTAGAAAGGAGAGCTTTTAAAGGATATTTCCTTGCAGATCAATTGGCTAATTCACTACTCCAAGATGATGAACCTTTAACAATTGAACTCCCTGATGAAACAATCATGCATCTAACTGAATATCCATGGAAGATGTACTTTGACGGTTCATTCACTCAACAAGGCTCTAGAGCAGGGGTCCTATTCATAACTCCTCAGGGTTACAAGATTCCCAAATCTTACAAATTGATGTTTCCATGCACCAACAATATTTTAGAATACGAAGCATTGGTAAATGGTCTTAAGCTTGCCATGGAATGGAAAATTATAGAGTTACACGTGTATGGTGACTCCCAACTAATTATCAATCAGGTCAATGGGGAGTATCAAACAAAAGATGAGAAGTTGATGCCCTATAAGAAACTGGTTGATGACTAGAAGAAGTACTTTGTCTTTCTCACCTTCTAGCAGATACCAAGATCAGAGAATAAAGTTGCAGATGCTATGGCTACCTTAGCATCCATGTTACAACTAGAGGAACATCAATTCCACTATTACTTCTTGGTGGAAGAATTATCCTATCTTGCCTTTGATACCCCTGAATACCAAGTAATTTGTGCTTTGAAAACCCTAGACCAAACTTGATATACTAAGATCATTGCTTACCTAACTAACCAAAATATTCCCACTGATCTATCCTGAAATGAGAAGAGGGCCCTGATTAGGACAGCATCGCATTATGTCCTCATAACTAATAACTTATATCAATAAGGTCTTGATGGTACGCTTCTTAGATGTTTAGAACTTGAAGAGTCAGACCATGCATTAAAATAAGTCCACAAAGGTGTATGTGGATCACACTCGAACAACTTTTCATTGGCAAAGAAACTTCTCAGAGTAGGCTATTACTGGCCTACCATGGAAAAAGATGCTATTTAGTTTTCAAAAACATGTTATAAATGCCAAACACATGGAAATATTATCCATGCTCCTGCCAGAGAACTTATACCTTTCATTACACATTGGCCATTTCAGCAATGGGCCTTTGACTTGGTTGGACAAATATATCCCAACTCTTCAAATGTACACAAATTCATCATTACTACCACTGAGTATTTCATAGGTGGCTATGTTCATTCTAAAATACATTATCTATAGATATGGGATACCCTCTTCAATTATAATAGACAATGGGGGCCAATTTAAAAATAAGACATTGATGACCTTTTTGAATAGTTACATATCACTCAACACTACTCCTCAATCTATTATCCTCAAGGTAATGGAAAAGCTAAGGCATCCAATAAAAATATCCTGAAAATCCTACACAGAATTGTAAGTCTGGCAGAGACTGGCATCTACAATTGAATCTGGCACTATGGGCCTACAGAACAAGCATCAAAACACCAACTAGAGCCTTGCCTTTTTCCCTAGTTTATGGCATTGAAGTAGTACACCTATTGAGGTTGAAATCCCATCTTTGCATATATCTTTACACGGTCTTGTTACTGATGAATAATACCGCATTGATAGGGTGAATTCTTTGGACCTACTAGATGAGTGCAGACAATAGGCATTTGACCATCTGAAGGTATACCAAGAATGTAAGTCCAAGGGGTACAATTAGAAGGTCAAACCACAAAATTTTGAAATGGGAGATCTCTTCCTAAAGGAGAATCCTAAAAACCAGCCTAACAGAGAGCGGAAAGGAAATTTTGAACCTAACTAGATGGGACCTTATGTTATCACTGTTACTTTTGGGACTAGAGCTTATCAATTATCTACGCTTGAGGGAGACATTCTTCTAGATCCTATCAACACTCTACAATTGAAGTAGTTCTACACTTGATGTTCAGCTAGTAGAGCCTGTACAATGAAATAGTTCTCACAAAATACCAAAAACATTCAAAAAAATAGAAAAAAAATAGAAAAAGAGAAAAGTGCCTTGATAAGAACCTGGTAAGTAAGGCATCTTGGTCACCAAAAAAAAAAGATCTTTCCAAATGGTGAAAACTTGGCAATCAAGTGTCACTTGTGTTCAGCACTCCATCTATCAAAGCATCACTGATACTAGGCCTTCACAATTACACCTGTGCTAAAATGCTGACCTTGTTTCCTTACGACTATCTTATCCTTTCTTGGGATTTTTCTATCTTTTATGTCTTAGGACCAAGTCATTTTTTCACTGGGGGCATCTTTTCCAGTCTGATAGGTTACGTTTGCTAGGTTTTCATAGGATGGTTTGTCTTGTGAAACAATACTCAGATACTTTCACTACCACTATCACGTTCACAAAACAAAGATGACACAAACATTGCACTAACATGAACGGTGTTCCTAAAACCTACTTTGGATTGCACATAGGAACACATGATGTACACAGACATTGGAGACATATTGCTTAAAATCTAACTTTTTGATTGATGAATCTATAATGTGCTTGCAAGATGAATCAAGGCTACTTAAACATAGTTTGGTCTTGGATTGATCATAACTCTTTTATGTTCCAATGATGTATAACTAAGGGCATCTAGGCAGTTATGAATTTTTATTGATTCTCAATTGATGATTGTTATGTCTTTCGAGTTACTCCATAATTTCTGTGCAAAGACAAATAGTCACAAGGACAGAGGGCATAACATTTTCTTGGTTTTCTGCATATGGTGTTTGTTTCAAATGATCCTATAAATTTCACCTAAATTGGATGTTTATGGTAAGAGCTGCCACTATGGGTGGATAGCCACATATATCTTGATCTTTGTTATGTGTAAACTACGGTGAGTTTGAAACAATTTCCTCGTCTAATTTCTAATTCAGATTCTCACTAAGGTATACGAAGCATAATGTACCCAAGGATATGAATTTTCAAGGTCATTGCGGGTCCAATATCTTGCCTTACACAGAATCTGGTATATTAAAAGGAAGGTGACTATTTTGTTATCCTGGCTTCTATGCCTTGATATCTAAGTCTACTTCTGACATTACAATCAATATAGCATTCATACTTTCATAATATCAGTGGGTATTAGTGGTGGTTGTACTATCAGGTGGTATCCGTTCCAAAAAAAACCCAATGATGATAAAAAATGTTGCAATATTTGCTAATCAGTGACAAGTCCTAAGAGTCTTCATATAGCTGCATTTAAAGGTTGTATAATGCATTTTGAAGGAAATAAAAATATTTGGGAATTTGTGCTCAAAAGTGATTTCTTTATCTCTTCTTCTAAAGAACCAAGTTAATTAAATCCATTAATATTACTAATATATATATCATTGCATAGCCTACATTTTGCATTTCATAAAAAGAAACAGCCGAAAAATACAAAAAACAAAGCATCCATGTATTGCATTTTTACTTTTACATCCTAAAGTGCATCCATACATTCTACATTACATACAAAAAAACTCAAAAACATCCATTTTGCATATTCACATAATATCATTTAAAACATATTTATATCAGTGATAACTCAACACATACATAAAATGATGTCATCATCTAAATCTAACTCATCAAAAGACCAAGATATCATCACATGTGCAAATAACTCTATCAAAGCAAAGAGACAATCATAAGACATATCAGGATTAGAAGCTACATATATGTGTGTCCGAACATGGTACAAATCAAACAAAATATTGCATAAAGAGTATCAGCATATCAAGGAGTCAGAATAAATAAAATATATATGTGTGTGTATGTGTCATGTACAAAAAGAGGATCTCAGCAGGATCCAGATATACAATATAAACTCAGATATACAAAATGAGACAAACTATCTCAGCTCTGGCTTCCCCCCTCTCCTTGATCTATAGGAGGAGGAGGAGGAGGTACAAATGGAGGTGGAGGAGGCATTGCCCCCTCAGACTGCTAGGCCAACCATGAAAATGACACCGGTCTCTACCCCTCCAGCACTGCCACATGATAAAGAGCATAGTAGTGTGTGGCCCTCATTCCCTGATGAGTGGCTATTCGGGCCTATATGTCTCTCTGCTCAGATTCTCTCCATATGTCTATCCCTATTTGCAAGCAAGGCATCTGATATAGTAATCCTAGACTCTATTGATGTGGCTCTCGCCTCTAGGGCTTTAATCTGTACCCTCAGCTGCTCTCTCTCCTACTCACACTGTGAAAGAGCATCACCATCCCTACCAAATCCCTTGCCTACATCCTATCTAGATGTCCTATCCTGTGATCTATCCTACCCTTTGTCCGGATGTCTCTGTTGCTGCCTCTGCCTCTGCCTCTGCTGCTCTCCTGTCAATAATGGCCCTGGGTCCATCCTAGGGGCAACAAATCTAAATCGTGTGCATCGACCCTCTCCACTGCCACTAGCAACCTTTACATAGCCACCTACAACACCACCACCCCTGTCATCTCTGCCATCATCACCCTCATCTAGAGGAGGTCATCTTCCCTCTCTCCCTCCATCTCAGCCTCATCCCTCCCTCCATATCGGCCTCTGCCCCTATCTCTCTATACTCCTCCCCTCCCTCTAGCAGGACGCTCATCCAAATCATAATCAGTCAGCTCCTCAATGTGAGGAATGTGCTCCTTTGGCATGGTGAAACGTGGAAATGGATACTGAAGCATCTCTGCAGCAATACCCATCAGAAACACCTACATCAGCAACAACAAGGCGAAAGTCCCAGTCTACACCAACCATGTCTCAGATCTTCTGATGAGATGTCTCGTACTACAGTTGGACACCCCATAGTGGTGTCTCATCTCAGACCCATGCATATACAGTAATATCTTGTGTCCTACCCTACCGATGGTCATACTATCTAAGGACTTGAGTGTGTGCGAACCACTCTACAACATATATGGTCCATCCAATGAGATACCAACTCTGGAACAAAAATGGTACCTGTCTGGCATCTGAAGCCCACTCCTCATACTCTAAATATGGTTTCCATACGACCTTTTTCATATCATCAAAGAGTCTATGCCAATACTCTACCTTGCCCAGATGGGGCTGCTGAATAAGACCTGCATACATATATACATATGGGAACTTAGGTGCCCGCTGCCTATCAACTATTTGCCATGTCACAGGGATATGCTCCCAAGCCCAGATCTAAAGGATCAAGATACCCATAGTCATGCTTTAGGTATAGTGGTACATGATCTCATGAATCTCCTGGTACATATGGGCTAGAATGCAGCTACCCCATGCAAATCTCCATCTTTGGACAACCATCTTCTTGAGCATGTCCACCCAACCAACCATAAAACCATGTTTTCCTGTGTCAGGCATCAAAATGCCACCAATCAAGCCTACCATGTACACAGATAACTGATCATAATGATCCACCATGTAATCCCAAGACAAGTATCTATGGTCAATAGTATCATCCTAGAAGTATCAAGGAGCTGCACCAATCACCACAACAGATGTAGACTCAAATCACATCTCGCACCCCATAATAGGAACACAGAGTATGCGCCATACATCCTCTGAGGTAACTGTCATCTCCCCAGTCAAGAGATGGAAGGTGTTGTACTCTGAGTGCCATCTCTCAGAAAGAGCAGTCAATAACCCTCGGTTTACCCCTACATCGGGTAAACCTATCAATGATCGTAATCCGCAGTGGACTACTGTCGCCTGCTCATCGGCCGTCAAAACTCCAAACAACGTGAGCACACATCCCAGATATGTGCCTCAAAAGGCAACTACCTCAAAATCAACCTATTTTGACAAAAAAAAAGATAACTCGGTATTCTATCTAAGATACAAATACAAAAATATGAATCAACTAAGTGATTACAGATCCATGTCAGACACATAATTCAAAAAGAATAAATTTCTAAGTCTAAAAATGAGATGCAATTTTGGAAATCAGGATGTTATCTCTTTTACCAGATGTGATCCTGGAAAAATAAGATGTGATTGAGCATACTAGATGCGATCTCAAAAAATATGAATATGATCCCGAATGCAGGGTACGATCTTACATTAATAGGGTGCGACCAAACTAAAATTTTGACCCAAACCTAAGCCTAAAACAAAGCAACTAGATGCGATGCCAAAAATAGGAAGAATAGGATGCAGCCCAAGAAATATCGGATGTGACGCGGGTTTGACAGGGTGCGATCTAGAATCCCAAATGCAACCCAAAATTGAAATGACTGTAAAAGCTACAAAAATGTGTAAAAATCAAATTTGCAAAGTTCACGAGGTAGTTTTACGAGCACTTACCAGAGGTGGGTAGTCGGTCGGGTGCTGGTATCGATGGCTCATCTCAAAATGATGCTTCCTCATGGGGACCACCATCTTCTCTACAGATCTCTCAGAATTGTTGGAACTATATTGAGATGATGTACTGAGAGGGGAGGGGTGAATCAATACCTCTAAAAATTTTCTAGGTTAGCCCATTAACCCTTAGTCATCAGTTTGTAATTTATCTTATCTAACTGTTCATCTTTCTTTATGCATATGTAATCATATCATACATTATTTTTAGTATGTAACCATAACAGAAACATTCATGAAAATAGATAACACATGACACAAGATATGATATCGTAGAAAACTCCTATTAAGGAAGTAAAAACTGCGGTGGGGATTGTTACCCACAAAACTTCACTATCTACAGATAAGAAGGGGTCGGTTAAGGCTTAAAATTGGTCACTTCTGATGACCTACCATGTTAGGAGTATTACAGTGGAGACTTGTTAAGATCTACTTCATTTGAAGCTTTAGCAACACTGTTAAGTGTGCACCCTGTTAAGAGATTTGGAAAGAATGGTTAAGTCCACCTTCTACAAAAGGATTTTAGATGTGATGCACTTGTTAGAATTCAACTACATAAGTCTTTGATTTGATGATATATGCAATCTTCAATTGCTGATAATAGATCCTATAAAGCTTCATACATATAAGTAATCATCCTTCCATGATTGAATAATACCTTTATCTGCTCGTCAGTAGCCTCTGTGTGTTCTTGATAACTGATGTACTCTATTTTTTATCTTTGCATGAATTCTTCCTTCTTCTCTTTAGATGCTCTTCATGGCTATCAATAATAAAGAATTCATGTACTCACAATTGAGTCTGAACATCTATTTATACTAATTTAGATTCAATTCTTGATTCATGCATCACAAGTTAACTCTAGATCCAAGGTATACAACTTGACGTTGATCTTTAGTTAGATATTCTTTAGATCTGTTAGGATGCTTTAAAGCATTTACATAAAGCTTGCATGACCATCAAATTATAATTTAAAACAAAATAAAACTCTATAAATAGAATTACATTGCTTATCCGTCGTGTAAAAATTAGATCCATAATTTGCGGGTTCTTTATCTGTCTGTCGGTTTTGATGGTCATTTTCTTGGTCGTCGATTTTCCTTTCTTGAACTTGTCATTGGGTATGCCTTTTTTGTTTCTGTCGGGTTAGTTCTAAAAACTGTGTCGCCTATAATGCTTTTTGTCACCGGTGATGTTTGTGGTAGCCGGTGAAGCTTGTGGTCACCGGTGATGCTTGTCACTTTTATACTTAGTATTTTTCTCAAAATCTTTGTTTTGTCGGGTATGCTTGCATTTCACTGGTACTACTTATGGTTCGTCGGTAATGCTTTTCATCTTTCGGTAATGCTTTGTCAATGTTTTTCACTGAGTATACTAATGGCAAAATAATATCATCAATCTCCCCCTTTGACATTAGTATCAAAAACATGATATGTGCAACATACTGAGTGTATTAGTATGTACAC
>MU223776.1:13266502-13278380 GCA_018584345.1 Thuja plicata
GGAGACCTATTAAGATCTACTTCATTTGAAGCTTTAGCAACACTATTAAGTGTGCACTCTGTTAAGAGATTTGGAAAGAACGGTTAAGTCCACCTTCTACAAAAGGATTTTAGATGTGATGCACTTGCTAGAATGCAACTACATAAGTCTTTGATCTGATGATATATGCAATCTTCAATTGCTGATAACATATCCTATAAAGCTTCATACATATAAGTAATCATCCTTCCATGATTGAATAATACCTTTATCTGCTTGTTGGTAGCCTCTATGTGTTCTTGATAACTGATGTACTATGTTTCTGATCTTTGCATGAATTCTACCTTCTGCTCTTTAGATGCTCTTCATGGATATCAATAATAAAGAATTCATGTACTCACAATTGAGTGTGAACATCTATTTATACTAATTTAGATTCAATTTTTGATTCATGCATCACAAGTTAACTCTAGATCCAAGGTATACAACTTGACCTTGATCTTTAGTTAGATATGCTTTAGATCTGTTAGGATGCTTTAAAGCATTTACATAAAGCTTGCATGACCATAAAATTATAATTTAAAACAAAATAAAACTCTATAAATAGAATTACATTGCTTTATCTGTCGTATAAAAATCAGATCCACAATTTGTGGGTTCTTTATCTGTCTGTCAGTTCTGATGGTCAATTTTCTTGGTCGTCGATGTTCCTTTCTTGAACTTGTCGTCAGGTATGCTTTTTCTATTTCTGTCGGGCTAGTTCTGAAAACTGTGTCTCTGGTAATGCTTGTTGTCACCGGTGATGCTTGTGGTCGCCGGTGATGCTTGTCACTTTTATACTTAGTATTTTTCTCAAAATCTTTGTTCTGTCAAGTATGCTTGCATTTCACCGGTACTGCTTGTGGTTCGCCGGTAATGCTTGTTGTCTGCTGATAATTATTTGTCAATTTTTTTCACTGAGTATACTAATGGAAAAATAATGTCATCAAGAATTACTATGGGTAAAAGTGAAAATGAATAGTAAAATGGTAATTTTTGAGCTATATATTGGTCTTTTGAGCTATTTAGGAGTTTCAAAACTCCTCCTAGGAAACTGAAACTACATTTCTGTTCTCTTTTAATCCATCGGGAACCAAATCAAAAGTGCCATTGGTGTTTTACGTAGTACAATACCATTTTTTGTGACAGTTCCAAAAAATGCAGATTTGCTTCATTTGTTCGAAGAATCTGTTAGAATGCACATTTTATCATAAATCTTGGTCTGACATTATTTTATCATTCTCACCACTCACATTTTCACGTAATTAACTTGGTTACCATGTGTTTATTCTTAAACACCCTCTCCTTTTCACTTCTTCTACTCTATTATTTCTTTCTCTAACTGCTTCATGCAAGTGATACGTTCTTTCAATCAAGGGATTTTATTCTTTTCCTTCGATTTCATTCCCAAGGGGACATGATCACCCTATCATCAATTAATTTTTTTCTCAAAATAGCATTAAAATGACTTTGTTATCAAACAAACTAGGGGCATAACAGTTTCCTTGACTAAGTCATAACTGTTGGATAGAAAGCTTTGGTTCCCATAAGCTAGATATCTTGTGTTTCCTCATTTTAAAAAGATTCTTATTAAGCTCCTAGCAGCTTCTTACTGACTTTTGGATGACAACCAAGTTCTGAAACAATATTATCAATTTTGGATGACAACCAAGTTCAGATTTGGTATCTTTAAAATCTTTTATTGATCTTTGTATGACAACCAAGTTCAAAGTCAATTCTATCAGTTTGGTTTGATCAAGTGTGAGACTGATCTCATCAACATTTCATTCAACAACCAAGAACAAAATTCTCAATCTTTTTGAAGTCAAAATCAAAAACTTTCTTTGAATCAAATGCGCTGCTCGCACATCAATTCAAAGAGGGGAAAATGTAACCACCTGGATTTGGTCTGTTCCAACTATGGACCCTATTTGCCCTAAATGTAATCCTACCCCCAATTATGTCATGACAATGTCACTTTACAATAATTCATTTTAAATCAAATTTAATGTCCTAGGTGATTTTTATCACTAAATTATATTAACTATTATAAGCCATACAATTCAAATCAATTCAAACCAATTAAATCAAATCAAATTCAGAAATGACTATAGTATTTAATTATAAAAGAATTAAATAAACCCCTAAATTAATTGTTCACTTGCAAATAACCCATTCCCCTAGCCTAATTAATTTAATTAAATTGGCTATAGTCCCCTTAATTATTAAAAAGAAATAAAATGCTTAAATAATTAAAATCCTATATATTTAAATGAATTATGTCAAATAATTCATTTAATTTATATTCCCTAAACCCCAACCTAACCTATCTCAACCACTTCTACCCTGGGTTCTAACCCATCCCAACCTATTCCCCCCATGCTAATCTAATCCTAATCTTAATTCTATCCTAAACCACCTCCTAATGTTGTCACATTCCATTAAGGAATGATTAACAACTCCACCCACTTGAGAAAGTCAAGGAATCTCAAGATTCCTTCCCTCAAGTTCACTTTCTCAAGCCACTCTCTTACACCCTTCCCATGCTTCTTTGAGGCTCTCATTAATGAAGATTCCTTAAGCCCATGTCTCCCCCATGCGTATTAAATGCCTAAGGCATTTATTTCTCTTACACCACCATTAATGAGTTCCTCAACTCATTAATGCACCTTTTGCCCCCTCTCTCTCCTCATTGTTCTATAAATAGAAGACATTTTTGAGAGCAAAAGAGCCTTCATCTAACATTAGAAAATACATTGCTATGCTGTTAAGATTTAGATAGCTTCATTTTCACTTCATAGTTTCATTACCATGCATTGTTATAATATCCATTTTTAGAGCTAGAATGCATTGCTTAATGATTAAAATAGCTTGTTTTAATTCAAATCTTTCATGCTAAGTCATATATGTCACTGATGGTAGCATAATCTGAGGGATTTATGTTATTAATCACACTCTTCTTAGTTAGAAAGAAAAAGGTCAGTATTAGTTGGTTTTATATGCTCATCTAACCCCTTTTTAGCTAATGCAATGATATATTGAAGTGTTGTGTCTTTCTTAAATAGGTACAAAAATCACACACATAGGAGTTACCTTTGTTGTAGGCTATGTTGAAAGATACATATTTATATCCAGAAATACCTGCTCAAAATCTTTCTGAGTCTCTTCACCAACCAGATCATACTCCTTATTCATGTTATGGAGAACTCTTATTTTGGTTCTTAGGTGAGGCTTAACTAAATCCAACAAAAACAATTTCTCATCATGCGAGCATACCGGGAGAAGACTATCTAGTGTTTCTTCTCTTATCCTCATATCCTCTTCAATTGCTTGTCTCTTTAATACATCAAGTATGTTCCATACCTTGTCTGGTATGACTTTTTTGAGTTCCAATACTGTCCTTTTGAACTTAATCATGTGAGAGATGATCATAGAATGAATTTCTATTTTGTCTATCTCTTGGTATTTGTCATAGACATTCTTGAGAGATTCTAGTCTTCCTTCATTAATAATTATGTTCTTTAGAATAGTTAGACTAGGTCTAAATCCTACCTCAAGAGGGGCTTGTGTGTTCTTTACCTTTCTCCTTGTAGTTCTTGAGGATGGATGACTTGTAGGAACTTGCTTCTTCCTTCTAGTCAACTTTCTGGGTACAGAAGGTGGAGAAGATTCTAGATCAATGGTGGTTGAAGGCATAGATGTGTCTTCATTTGATTTCTTCTTCTTCTTCTTAGGTATATCATCAAAATTTTCTATTTTTACTTCAGTGGGATTTTCTCAAGTTCTTTGGCAATCTTAGCTTCCCTAGCTTTGTCTAGGTCTTCTTGTGTAACACCATGAACTTTTAAGATATTTGAGGTAATCCTTGATGCCTTCCTTTTTTTGTCAGCATTGTATAAGATAGAATCAAATTGATCTATCTTTTCTCTGTAAGTACCCCATCTAGGTTCATTGGGATACTTGGGCGCAGATAGGAGGACTTGTGCATAACCTTCCAAAACATGTTCTTCAACTTCATAACCGAGAGGGTGAATCCATTTTGTTCTAGGCTCAACTGCCTCCATGCAAGTACAGTCAGTTTCCACCATGAAGCATATGGTGTTTTTGTACTTCTCAACTATCTTCTTAGGTATCCTGAACCTCTTCTACATCTTGATCCTGAATGTTTTGATATCCATGTCCATAGTATCTTTTGCACTACTCTCTAATGTAGCTTTTAGTGATATCTGATACATAGTAGGTTTACTCCTATCTAGGTAAAGATTTGCAACTTTTCCAATAATGTGGAAGTACAGGTAGATGATCAAAGAGCCAAAATTGAATATCTTTCTCTTGTCATGCTTAATAGCCTTGATGTTCTCAATCAATTGTGCACGCAATATTTCACAGAGATTGTACTGAGTGTTATCTCTCACTATCCTTATTGCTTCCTGAACTGTTGCTGCGGACACACTATTCAGTCTTCTTGCCTGCTGAAACTTGTATCCAAGTATCATAGTGAGTAGTTTGATGTCATTCTCCTTAATAGGATTGACAGTCATGTCATGCCTATCACTTCTAGATAAGAAAACTGGTTCAACCTACTTGTTAACATCCTTACCAGTAGGAAGAACTGGTCCAGTCTTAGGAAGTTTAGTCATTTCAGGAATTAAGTCAGTAGTGATGCAAATAGGAACTTCACCAATCCAATATAGGTCATCATGTGTCCTTCTTAGTAGTATCTTAACCCATTCTAGCTCATAGAACTCATGCGTGTTAGAATACTCAAAGATAGGGTTATCAGTGAGATGTGTGTATTCATCCATGAATGAGTAGTCAGGTTTCGTCATTGAACCCATAATAGTTTCTATGTTGTTGTCTCCAAATGTTTCCTTCTTGCAATAGATGTATGCACGAATGTCTTCCACATGCACGAATCCTAGCAGAGTCTTAGAGAATTCTCCTTCAAAATAATCTAATATAGACTTGAATGGATGCTTCTTAAAGACAAATCTCTTCCTTTCAGCAATGTCAAATACAACTAGGGTTGTCATACTTACTTGTAACTTGACTAAGTAGGGTTTCACGGTAAATTGAAATGACGTGACTGCTAGGGTTCCATTTCAACTTGCAATAAGTTTACCAACTGATCAAATCGATACCTTTGATTGCTTTGTTTCTTAGTGCTTCTGTGCTTTGCAAATTTTTTGATCTCAGATGTAGACAATGAGAATAATCAATCAATCCACCAATTTATATAAAAAAAAATTTCATTTAATGTCGTAAGTGATTTTATTGAGACCTTCAAAATTTATTTAGAATAAAGTATTGATAATGCATGAATGTATACTAGATTCTTTTGTTATTACTGACTTGAATCCAAAGGCGCATACTCGGAGGTGAGTATACCGGCCATGCAGTGGTTTAGAGCTAGAATAGTTCCCCCTAGGACCATGAGGGCCAACTATCCAGAAGTAGAAGGTGTGCCCACTAAGGATGCATCTACTACCTTGTTCTCTTCATTATCCTTCTTTACTTCAACCCATATTTTATCTAAGTTAGCTTTAGCTTCCGCAAACTTAACTTCTCCTAATTCTTCAAACAAAGACTTTTTAGGATTCTCTTGTCCTTGTGTTCTTTACCTGCAAAACCTTGAGATGTGTCCAGCTTTTCCACATGAGTGACAAATGATAGGAGGTCTGATGTTGTTATTCATCATGCAGCACTACTTGGGTGTGTGTCCATTGTAATTACATATCTGACATGTAATGTTCTGCAAGTTTCTTTGAGGTTGGTTTCTCTGATTTGAGTCTGATTCCTTTGGTTCAATTGTGACTGATTTCTTTGATTTGTCTTGCAATGAATAGCCCTATGACCAAACTTATTATAGGAGCAACAATAACCATTGAAGGGTCTTACATCCTTATAATCTCTTGCCAAGTGTCCATGTTTGTTACAGGTATAAAAAGTACGGTTGACTACCTTGTGCTTATCTTTTGGTGGTTCTGCTTTAGTCTCTTCATGATTCTTAGTTTTCTTTTCTTCTGTAGATTTTGTTTGAGCTTGCTTTCTTTCTTTTAATGAATTGATCTCAATTTGAGCTATATTGTATCCCATACCAGTGGTGTCACCTTTTATCTTTTGTGCATAAATTTGTGATTGAATTAAATTAGAACTTGTGTGAAGTTTATCAATCTTATCTTTTGCTCCTGATAATTTAGATTCAATCTTATTCTTGGTGTTTTCCAATTCCAAGATTTTCATATTGGCTTGCATGAGTTCTTCATCTAACTGTTTATTTTTCTTTTTTCTTCTATTCAATAGCTGTTAGGCTATCAGTTAACTGATCATTCAATTCTTCTATCTTATCCTTTAAAGATAAGTTTTCTTCATTTATTTTCTTGACCATTTTCCCCAAATCATTTGTAGAGAAATCTTTCAAATCTTTTCTTAACTTTTTGATAAGAATTTGTGAGCCATCAACTTTTAGTTTAAGTTCCTCATTTTCTTTCTCAGATCTGTCTAGATCTTCAAGGGATACTTCAAGATTCTTTTTCAGATGTTTTTATTCTTTTGAATCCATGATCTCCTCAAGTGGTTAAAATTTCTCACAGAGGACCAAAGCTCTGATACCAATTGTTGGAAACACTAAGAGGGGGGGGGGGGGGAATCAGTGTTTAACTNAAGAGGGGGGGGGGGGTGAATCAGTGTTTAACTATTTATTCTATTTCAGAAACTTTAAACATAAGTCAATTATATATCACTTGAAGATTAACACAAGAACACATAACACATGATATGATTATGGGGAAACCTTGATTAAGGAAAACCCCAGTGGGAATTAGAACCCACAAATATTGCACTAGTTTAATGATCCTATTAAAGTTCCTTTGCCCTGTTAGGAGAAGTCTTTACAGTGCAAGTACAATGACCTGGTTGAAGGCCTAACCCTGTTAGGAGTCTTTTACAAACAACCCGATTAGGGGTGAGGACTCACTATCCAAGAGCTCACTGCTCAATGAGAAACAAGGCTACAACCTCCTGAGAATAGATATACACTATATCCAAAAGTGAACTATTGTATATGACACAGATGTCTGATTAGTTCGGGTTCGGGTTATGCACTTATGCCCTTATCTTATTTAAAGGCTCTATCTCATACTGACATCTTTATACTTCTCTTCTATATCTCTTCTCTGCATATTTCTTTGACACTTGTAACATACCTTTACATTGCATATATATATGTTTAAACGCCTGAATAGACATGACTATAAACAAGACCTTACTCGGCCCAAAAACAACATTCACAACGCTTCCAAACAAATTGGCTTAAGCATGTTTACAATAATGTTTAATACATGATTACAAACTTACTAAAATAGGCGCTTATCCTTTACACAATAAAAGATTACATGCTAATCAAAAACCTGAAGTTGGCTCCATAATCTATATTCTGAATTACTAGTGTTCTTTTTCTTTCTGTAACTTATCCGTACTGACATTCCATACCATGCGTGTATAGGGTAAGCATAAAAACATATCATAGAGCTTATGTCTGAAGGCGCTTAGTCTGAATCTTCCATACGCACGTGAGCTGGTGCTCTGATCATTTGTGTATCTCTATTTTGTATTGTCTTCTATACTTAGTCAATTTTCACTACTAAGTTTGTTGTCAAAACTCCATATGACTTTGTTGCCATAATGACAACACAAAATAAGTCATATAATCCCTGGGAGTTAACTTTCCAACATAAAGATCCTCAGAAAGAAGATGATGTAATTTTTATATCTTTTAAGGATCAAATCAAGCAACAAAAAATGGAGACCCAAGCAAATAAAGACATGGATGTTGCTGATGAAATATGGCCAGACACATAAATAATTAACATCATAGGACTAGATCCTAGTGATCAACTACAAAAAGATTCAAGATGTCACTTCTCAACTAGATTAAACCAATGAGTAGGACACAAATCAAGATGCAGCATAGGTGAGCACTCAGGATAATATGCCAGTGCTAATAAAGGCCATAAATCTGCTAGAAGGTAATGCAGAATCTAATGCAGCAGATACTAGCATACCCGAAGATAAGGGTGATGTAGAGACAAAGGAAATAACTGATGCACCAAAGGATACATCTATATAACAAGCTACAACTGATGATCAGAAAGAAACTCTTGATCAGAATAAAGAAGAAAATAAACAAGTAGAAGAGGACAAGCAGAAGGAAAAGGGTAAAGAGGCAAAGACAGATCCCTGGGAGAAGAAAATAGAAGAAAAATTTGCAGAGACACCCAAGTTTGATGAAGAGACATCTTCACCAAACCGACAGGTGAACCCCAAGCAGAAAATACAAGAAGCATCTTCAACAAATCCTTCACCGAGCGCTTCAAAGAATACAAATGAACTAGAAATGGTAGTTCATACATTTGCGTCCACACAAATCTCAAGGAAGAAGAAGAACAAGCATAAGAATCCAGTTACTCTGGATGAAATCATTGAGATTCCATTATGTGATCCTAGGACATTGGATCCAACTGAATTGAAAAAGTATGCATGACTTTGTGAAACAAAAGCAATGCAAGACAAGTTGATAAAAGCCACCAAAGAGGCAAAGGTACTTGAAGTTGCATGAGGAATACTTCAACAAATTATACCTGATGTAGATCTTGATCAAATAGCCCCAATGCTTGATCAATTAGTGGTTCTCACAAATGCAATCACATCTCATAACATAGATGTTGAGAAGGCCATGGAAGATAGACTTGAACAAAAATATGAGTTCAAGTTAGCTGAGAAGATAATCCAAGAAGTGGCACTGCAAAAGGTAAAGCTTTCTGAACTAGTTAGCACAATAGATCCAATAATCTTAGAAGCTATAACCTTGATACAAAAGTTATGAATGCTAGATCAACTCGCCAAGGAGTAGACCAACAAGATAACATAGATAGATGATGATCTTCAAACAAGTGCACAGAATCTCACAAATAGTGAGAGGAAATCAAATTGCACAATGAGTAGCTCAAGCAAGATCAAAAGCTAAGACAAGACATTCAGATTGCAGAGACAGTTCAGAGATGAGGTAAATGAACTTCAAGCACAAATCTTACCGACACTCTCACTACTGCAACAATATATGACAGAGGCAAGAGAACTAATTGCCACCCTAGAAATGTTTTTCCTAGACAACATTTATGATATGCATGCATGAATTGAGCTAGAGCACATGGCACTAGAACTCCTGAAAGAAAAATGGGAGAAATTGCTCGAAGATATCAAGAACACCCACTCACATATTCTTGACACATTGTAAGATACACATTTTTGTCACATTTTTGACAACTTATAAGTTGCACATTTTTTTTTATGAGTATCAAATAAAGGGAGAAATGATATGTATAGTCAATAGTAAAAGGGGAAATGAAGAATGAAATGATTTGTATAGTCAGTCATTTGAAAGAGCAAAGAACAGGGGAATGAAAAGTATAAAGGAAAGTATACATGTACATATACTTATACTATACCGATGCATATAATTAGGGGGAATCATATAATGACAAGGATATATACATGGTGTACATACTAAACAATTCAGTATTATGCACATGTCAGTTTTTGATACTAATGTCAAAGGGGGAGATTGAAGACATTATATTTTTCCATTAGTATATACAAGGAAAATCATGATCTACACCATCAGTTTACACTACACCGACAAACAGGGCACAACACTACTCAACGCCAAGGTTACCTGATACTACCAAGTACAAAGCATCCTGACAAACACTATTCAGTGTTACCTAATGACAAAAAGGACAAAGGAACCCGATGAGTAACCAACAGTGCAACCCCACGAAACATCAAAGAGTGGAACCCGACAGATGAAGGAAACCTAACAATCAGTTCAATAAAGGAACACCGATAGACTTTCAGTTCAACCCAACGATCAAGAACCGACAGTTAGTTACATCCCACAAAAAGTGGATCTGACTTTCCACGTCAGATAAATCACTGAAGTTTTATATTTAGCTTCTTGATTTGTTTTAAATCCATTATGTGTGGAGAAATCAATGTAATTATTATTGTTTTAATCAATTTAACCATTTTCAAACATGCAAACTAAAGGATCAAGGTCAAGTTGTATACCTTGGATCAAGAGTTAACATTGTAATGCGTGACTCTAGAATAGGTCAAATACTTGTTTAAATAGATGCTCAATCTATTGTGAACATGTTGTTTGATGATGATTGTCGCCACTGAGAGCATCTAAGGATCAAACAAGAGAATTCATGTAGGAGGACAGAAAATGATCAATTCAGTTTCAAGAATAAAACACGGGCTACCGACGAGTAGGAAAAGGTATTAATCAATCACTATAGGTGATATTTATATTATGAGAGCTTTAATGGATCTGTGATCAGAAATTATAGATTGCATACAGTCAGGTCAAACATATTGTACTCATTCTAACAAGTGTAGTACACTTAAGAAATCATTTCAAGGAAGGTGGACTTAACAGTCCTATTGTAAATCTCTTAACCAAGTGCACACTTCATTAGTGTTGCTAAAAGCTCTTAACAGAGTAGATCTTAACATGTCTCCACTTTAATACTCCTAATAGGGTAGATCATCAGAAGTGATCAATTGTAAGCCTTTACCAGCTCCCTTCCATTCTGCAGATAGTGAAGTTTTGTGGGTGCCATCCCCACCGCAGTTTTTACTTCCTAATAGGAGTTTTCTACGATATCATATCTTGTGTTATGTGTTTATTACTTTCATGAATGTTGCAAACAATTACAGATTATGAATTAATATTACATGCATAAGAAAGAACATCAGATATGGTTGGTAATATAGTAAAGAATGATTACTAATGATCAAAGGTGAAAAGTGTTAAGAATTTTAGAGGTATTGATTCACCCCTCCCCTCTCAGTACTACTTCCCATTAATCCCAACACAAAGCACCAATTATTCTTCCCCTGTTTTAAATTATTTGGTGCGTATAATCTAGGCATAACTGGAAGCTTAATTAAAAATAGTTTGTTGATCCACGACTGCTATTTTTGCCTATTTTATAGTAAGCACATTTCTATTATTCAAATGTAATCCAAGTAGAATAATGGGAGTCAATTTTTTCTTGTATAAATCTGGAGGAAATATGTATTTAAAATTGAAGATGAGGCCAAGTTGGCATGCATTGCAACACAGATAAAATATTTTGTGAATAAATAGGCCATTTGGGTATGTTTTTTTTTTCTCTCTTGCCCATAATTCTTTTCATTTTCAATTGGTTGTATTCTTTAATTTCAATTTTAATAGATAATTTTTAAATCAAAAGATTTCTTAGCTTGATTTCATTCTATTAATTAATATTTTGGAGTTAAAAATAAGAAAATTAATAATAATTAATAGGTTATGGTTATAAATACTTTTAATTTGTAGTTCATAAAAAATATTATATTATTTTTATTTTCTTTAAAAGACAATTGGTTAAATGGAAAACTCTATGTTATAACCATGTGAAAAGTGTTGAGTTCAATTCTTTTTCAATATGAAAAAACCAATGTAAAGATAAAATAAATATTCTGTATATTTTCTTAATTCATTTTAATAAAATTCTATTATTGTAATTTGTAGGATTATTAAATTTTAATGAAAAAATTAGTGGTTTTGTAGTATATTAGTGTATATGTAGAATATTAGTGAATTTTCTAATTTTAATGAATGATTAAATTATATAGTAACTTATAATTTATGTGACTTATCAAGGGTAATAATGATGAACAATTCTTATGGGTTTGTGCTTTTCATATAAACATGATATCTTTGAGCGTATTTTATATATATGAATCCAATATATATATATATATATATATA
>MU223776.1:13278448-13296041 GCA_018584345.1 Thuja plicata
ACAAAGGATTAGTAAATAGATTGTTGTCTATTTCATTCTCTCTACACATATTTCTAAAAATGGATATAAGCTTCGAACTTCTAAATTTCAAGATCTATTTTTATTCTCTGTAATAAACAGAAAAGAAATATTAGTGACAATTTGTGGTACAACACACATCTTCAATAGTTATCAAAACCTTCCCAAATATTAAGTTGGAAAAACTTAATTTAACCTACTACAAATTGAAAAATATATTAAACATGCCATCAATCCTAGAAACTTTACAATGAACTTTAGTAATTTCTTCTGCTACAAAGCCTCAACCCTAAAATGACACATAAAAAATAAATAAAGATTTAAATGCAATAAAATTCACTCAATAGTATCATGTGATGAGAATTTAGCCACTCACAAGTTCAACAAAAAAAAAATCACATGTATTATAAACTAATTAAATAAATGATTTAAAAATAAAATAAATGGATAGATAATGATGGAATATGCTAGCATTGCCCCTTATTACATTATTGATTTTAAGTACTAATGACAATATTTTGAAAATATAAAAAATTCACATGTTCCTATTGAATAGAGTAGAAATGGAACTTAATATTGTTTTATTGAACATGTTCATTTATGAAGTGTTAGCTAACTTCAATGTGCTTAGTTCACTCATCAAATACTAGATTATGAAATTTTTAAAAAATACTCCAATTATCAAAATGGATCTCATTGTTGGTTGCTTTTGAGCAACTCCCAATCCTTCTAGTAGCTAATGTGGCCAAATTGTTTCACAACTTGTTGCACTTATAGCATGATATTCTTCTTCTGTTGAGGAATAAGAATGGTAGCTTGCATCTTACTTCCCTAAGAAAGAGGAACTAAACCTAAAAAGAAAATAGATGTAGATCTGTGGATTTCCTATCATCAACAAATCCTACATAATTTGTATTTGTGTGCCTATTTATGAAGAAATCATCATTCCTTTTTATATTATAAACTATTAAGTTCATGATGTTTTGGAAGGTGATTCTTTTTATACATGTGAAGGGAGAAGCCTCTATTTTGAAAGAGATGCTTTTAAATGAAGCCACTAATCAATAGGAACAATAGTCTTGACCTTACATAACACCACATATTCAAAACAAAGGGGTCTAAGAAGGAACCCTAATCCATCATTCTAAAAAACCTTGTTGAACTAGAGCCAAAGTGACCAAGGGAACAATTAATAAAAAATGGTTTGAAAGACTTCTCATGATATTTTTCCTAAAGGACCACCTTGAATAGAGAATTTCTCAGAGAAGGAAGGAGACCAAAAAGAATTGGAGGCACCTAGAAACCTTATGACATTAGAATCATCTCTAGCCATTCCAAAAATATAGTAAAGAAATTACCCAGGGAATAACCAACCTCATAAAAGTCCAAAGGGTTTTGAAAGGCATTCCTAAACCTTATAGGGGTATAAATCCCTAAAACAAAGTATCATGGACCACCTCAATAGGCCCATTATTAGTAGTACCACTAAATAAGAACTAGAGGTTTTGAAAGGCATCCTCCAACCTATAACTCATAAGTCCACTACAAACAATTATGTTCATATAAAGGGAAAAGGGTAGAAAGTAACCCAAACCCATCCAATAAGAAACTATAATAAATATGGCATCCTTGACCACCAAAAAGAAGGGCCATACGTTTTCCAACCCCAAACCCCTTAAGACCTCACCTACATAGCCACACTCCATCTTAATAGGAGATGACACCGCCTTTAATAGAAAGGAAAGAGAGGGGAATACCTAGAGAAAATACAAATTATCAAGAACATTCTCATGACAAACCTCTACCTCTATAGAATATCACTTCACCTCAAAAGGATAATCATGAAGAATAGGTGAGAAAGTAGCAAAAGAGGAATTCAAAATATAAAGAGAATAGTTCTCACCAAAAAATAGAAGCCTCAACGAAGGGGAATCCCAACAGACTGTGAGACTAGCAGAAATGATTGTCATAATTAAAGCCACCATATCAACCACAATATCACCTGAATCACCCACATCTTCAAAAACCCCACTATCAAAAGATAGCTATCGACCATGTTAACGAGGAATTGAATGGGGCAAACTAAACATTTATACCGGTTAACACGAAGGTTTTGGGTTATGTCAACATGGTGATAATAATGAACTTTTTTTTGACACGTTGGGATGACATCTTATGGAAAGACGCCACATACGTACAGTGTCAAACATTTTTCCTTTTGATACGTGCCTACCTAAACCACTATGCTCAAATTCATTATTTCACAAGGACTCCCAAAAAAACATAAAATACCATTTACGCTTTACAATGGGTCCCACCTCTTCAACATTTGTGAACATTAACCTAATTTTGACATTCAACACAGATGATTTTTGAATTAAATTCCAAGCTTAATTTCAAAATTCAATGTCGGCACTGAGAAAAATAGAATTGGTGAAATAAATTATGAACGTTCAGCTTTTCTTTTTAAAAAATTGAATTATAAAATTGATTTAATATCACTTAATAAAAAAACTTTATAATTTCATCAATTAAATATTTACATCTTTATAAAAAAAAATAGGACATAAGATTTCTTGAAATAGTATGTTAAAATTGTAGATAATTTTGAGTTTTTGGAGATTGTTAGATTTGTAGATTATATTTATATTACTATTATTTATACAATATTAATATTATATAGTAAGAAAAACCTTCAGCAACTATTGTGCCTTATGAACCATTCATTATAAAGCCTCTTAAGCTCATTAAGTGATAAGTAGGATATATTTTCCACAACAACTCAAATTGTGATATTGCTATCAAGATTCAATTGTGTACTTTTTGAGTCAAACCCATTGACCCATATTTCATGAGTAGTGGTTCACAAGAACCCATCTATCATAATAATGAGTGAATTACTAAAATATTAATAGGTGCCCTATTTTTCAAATTAAAATTGCAAAATTGTGTGCATTTGTTTTCAGTTTTGAAGCATTGTATACCAAATCTGACTTAATACCTTGTGTGTGCTAGATTGAATGTAGTTGTGCAAATGACTCTCCTTAAAGATTTCTCTATATACCTTAAATGAATCTCATTTCCTACCGGCTTATCCCTTGAACCTCCTATAGGTGCAAGTGCTAGTTTATAGAATTTTCATTTAATACACCAATATTTTCTATCGTGAAAATATAGAATGGAAGACTAGCGAACAGTCTGAACAGGAAGTAAAACCAATAAATGCATATGTTGACTATTCTCACCTTTTTACTACCCATACTTACATTATAATTACCAAACTAACAATTTATTAATTAATCGAAATTAAAAAAACTAACCTATTTTAAAGTAATACAACAACAATATGGACAAGACACCTAAGTGCCTAAGCATGATTATACATCGTCAATACTTAGGTAGAACTTAGGAGCTTATAAATTATCTAAGAATAATTAACTACAGGTAAGAGTAAAGTCTAAAAAAATTCTTGATCGAAAGATGATGAATATGAGTTTGACTCACTATTCATAAGATGGATGAAAAAATATATATGTGTTGGAAAGAAAGTCTTTTGTTAATTTTTTATTTGTTCATAATATTGAGTGAATATAGTGTTTATCACCACCTAAAAGCTCAACATAATGTTAAAGAACAATATATTCCTTGTTTAATTAGATGTGTCCATAGGAAACAAGGAATTAAAGGAGATGAAAATCTAAAAATGAAAATAAGAATAATCTTTCTAGATAAGAATGCAAAAATGTCAATAATGTAAATCAATAATTAAAAATATATTTTATGATAAACATGTATTTAGTATCTAGAATGATGATTCATAATGAGCATAAATGGGTTGGAGATAACATCAAGGAAGTAAAGTTTCCCCAAAAATGGATGAAATAATAAATGGTTATATGTGGTCCTCAATAAGTGAAAAAACCCATGTAAATATTTAGGTAGCTATAGTAATATATACCATAATAAGGTATCAAAGATTATGAGTGAAAAGGGTGTAGTTAAGGTTTAAAAAAGGTGATGAGTCTCTTGTGGATAAAGCTAGTAAATGACAGCTAAAACACAACCTAAAAGTGGATACTTTTCAGTAAATCTAAAATTTTAACATTGTAAGATGGAAAGAAGGGTTTAGTAGAATGTAAAAACAAACTAGGAAGCTTAGGCCTATCTCCCTAATTATATTAAGAGGAATATGATGCACTATCCTCGAGGAGGCTCAATCACTAAGAGGATACATTGATTCCTATACTCAAGAGTTGAAAGATGACTATGCAAAGTAGAAAGGAAAATTCAAGAATAGGAGATATGAAGTACTTAACCATGCAAACAGACATCAAATTTAAATTTTATTCCATAAAAATATCTAAAAAACTAGAATAGTGACTAACCTATTATCCAAATTTTAGTCCAAAATAGCATGTATGGGGCACCTCTAAAGGATTTGGGGTGAGACCAACTCACTCTTCACCCCACAAGTTTTGTTGAAAAGACTATCAAATTGAAGCACTCTAGCAAACATGTATGTATCTCCTTCCATAATGGAGCCACCTATCTCCTTCACATATAAAAATGGAAAAAGGTTGGGGAAAGGGGTTTGCCTAATTCGAACGCTTAATTTTTTAATAACCATGAAATCAGAAAGAAATTTTTTAAAGGAAAGTGTGCTTAAAGGAAGAAAAGGCTAGATCGCAGAAACAATATTTCTTATACCTTGATAGTGCAATTGTTTTTTAAATGAGATCACAAGTGTTGATGCAATAGCATGACTCCAAAAATACCTAAAAGGTTATCATAAATTACATGCTTGAATAATGGTTGTTGAAGCTTTACACAATGAAGGATATGGTGGGATAAAATGACTTGAATGCTTGTCCTTTCTCCTTGAATGCTTGATTGAATGAATGGATTCCAAAATTATAAAGGGGGAATTTATTTTATACCTCACCAAGTAATTTTGGGGCTCTACCATTAAAGAAGGTTGACGGGGATTTAAGGATCTCGCTAAACACCCAAGACCTTTACACCGTTAAATTTTGGGCATGAATTATGTGGTATAGGATGGGTCCTAAGTATGGGGAGAGTTTAACTCACCCTATACTAACCTACTCACCCTATACCAACAAATGTTGGCTCATATTTGAGTCTGAAGTCCATTTGGATAGGGGATTTTTAAAATATACTTGAAATTAGGGTTTGATATCGAGATAAATACAAAAGGCCACCATTAATAAAATAGGGCCTATGTATGCAAGTGGTGATAAATAAAATGAAATAATTAAAGGGACGCGCCTATTATTAAGGGCCCTCATATAATTTAAATTAAGAGATGACTCATATTTAAATATGTATTAATTAAATGTGTAGAAAAGTACTATGATTCATGGAATAATTAACACACACTAAAATGGGTGCTAAGTAAACATGGAATTGAAGTCCTTAGGAAGTTTGTACAATTTATGATGTTACATTTAGGCTCACTTTAGAGAGAGAGAGAGGGAGAGAGAGTCCCTTACGAACCCTTAGAACCCTTTAAGAAACCTTACCATACATCTTATAAGTCATAATGGTTCTTAAGGGGTGGTCCTAGGATACAGCAAGACCCCTTGGGACAGCTTAGGACTCCTTACCAAACATTAGTATAAGGGTAAGGGGTCCTAAGGAGCCATAAGGGGTCCTAGGAGTCATAAGGGGTCTTGAAGGGTCTTGAAGGTAGGGATCATAAGAGTTGGTAAGGAGTCATTAGGGGTCCTAGGAGTCCTAAGACCCCTTATGACTCCTTACCAACTCTTATGACCCCTACCCCTTACCAACTCTTATGACCCCTAAGATGTATAGGTAGGGGTCCTAAAGGGTCTTGAAGGGTCCTACAACACATTAATGTGTCCTAGGTCCCCTTAAGAACCCTTATGACCCCTACGATGTATGGTAAGGGGTGCTAAAGGGTCTTAATGGGTATTAAGGGTTCTTAAGACACATTGATGTGTCCTCGGACCCCTTATGAATCTTTATCATACACTAATGTATGGTAAGGGGTCCTAAGGGGTCATAACAGGTACTAGGATATATTAACATGTCTTAGGACCCCTTACCAAACATTAGTTTATGGTAAGGGTTCCTAAGGGATAATAAGGTGTCCTAGGACACATTAATGTGTCCTAAGATCCCTTATGACCCCTTAGGATCCTTTAGGACACCTTACCATACATCTTAGGAGTCATAAGAGTTATTAAGGGGTCCTAGGACACATTAAGACCCCTTAGAATAACTTAGGACCCCTTTCCAAACATTAGTGTATGGTAAGGGGTCATAAGGGGTCCTATGACACATCAATATGTCCTAAGACCCCTTATGACCCCTTAAGAACCTTTAGGACCCATTACCATACATTAGTGTATGGTAATGGATCCTATGGGGGTCTTAAGGCATCCTAGAACATATTAAATATTTTCTACGACCCCTTACCATACACTAATATCTGGTAAAGGGTCATAACGGGTTCTAGGACACATTATTGTGTCTAAGGACCCCTTAAAAACCCTTACGACCCCTAAGATGTATCATAAGTGGTCCTAAAGGTTTGTAAGGGGTCATAAGGGGACCTAAGACACATTAATGTCTCCTAGGACCCTTTATGATCTCTTTCAACCACTTAGGAGCCATTAGCATATATTAAAATATGGTTAGGGGTCATAAGGGGTCTTAAGGGTCCCTAGGACAACCTTACCATACATTAGTATATGGTAAGGGCTCGTAAGGAGCCTTACAACCCCTTAGGAACCCTTACCATACAAAAATGTATGGTAAGGGGTCTTAAGGAGTCTTAAGGGGTCCTAGGACACACTAATGTGTCTTAGGACCCCTTAAAATCCCTTAAGACCCCTTGGGACCCCTAAGGGGTCTTAAGGGGTCTGAAGACACATTAATATGTACTAGGACCCCTTAAGACCCCTTAGGAACCCTTTACATACACTAAAGTGTCCTAGGACCCCTTTACCCTTTAGGACCCCTTACGATACATTAGTATGGTAAGAAGTATTAAGGGTCTTAAGGGGTCTTAGGATGCACTAATATGTCATAGGACATAATAATATGTCCTAGGACCTCTTAAGTACTCTTACAACCCCTAAGATTTATGGTAAGGGGTCCTAAAGGTTTGTAAGGGGTAATAAGGGGTCTTAGGACACATTAATGTATCCTAGGACACCTTATGAACCCTTAAGATCCCTTACCATACACTAATATTTTGTAAGGGATCCTAAGGCATTGTAAGGGGTCTTAAGCAGTCCTAGGACCCCTTACCATACATTAGTGTATGGTAAGGGGTCCTAATGGGTCATAAGGGATCCTAGGACACATTAATGTGTCCTAGGACCCCTTACCATACATTAGTGTATTGTAAGCGGTCCTAAGTGATTATAAAGGGTCCTAAGAGATACTAATGTGTCCTAGGACCCCTTATTACCCCTTATGACTCCTTATCATACATCTTAGGGTTTGTAAGGGTTGATAAGAATTTATAGGACACATTAATGTTTCTTAAGACCCCTAAAGACCCCTTAGGACCCCTTATCATACATGTTAGGGGTTTTAAGGGTCGTTAAGGGGTCTTAGGACACACTAAATTGTCCTAGGACCTCTTACGACCACTTAGGAGCCCTTAGAAAAGATTGGTGTATGCTAAGAGGTCCTAAGGGGTCTTAAGGGGTCCTAGGACACATTAATTTGTCTTAGGACCCCTTATGACCCTTTATGACCCATTAGGACACCTAAGACCTATTAAGACATACAAGGACCCCTTAATGTATCCTAGGATGCTTTTTGACCCATTAATGTGTCCTAGGACTCATTTTTACCCATTAATGTATTTTAGGATCCCCTATGACCTATTAATGTATCCTAAGACACATTAATATCTCACATGACCCATTAATACATATGACGACCCCCTGACCACTTAATACACTAAGAACCCCTTAAGACATCTCTCTCTCTCTCTCTCTCTCTCTCTCTCATCTCACCATGCCACCTCTTCCCCCCGCCATCTCATCCCTTCCCCCTCTAACTAATTGATTTATTATGATAGGCGAAGGGAGAGATGAAGAAAATAAAAGAGATCTGGAGATAAATTGATATAGATAGACATGAAGATATATAGTGGTGCAGGGGAACCTAGGAAGAAAAAAAACATCTTGGAGGAATCTAGGAGTTAGCAAGGAGGCATGTAGACATTGAAGACAATCAAGATCAATTATGAGGTCTTAAAGCCAATTATGGCTTATTATAATGACATAAATGTTGTAAAGGACAAATGTCATGAAGGTCCTGATTAGGGCCTAGGACCAAAATACTTTGTAAGTAGGTTCAATAGCACCCAAAGAGTATAATTACAGTCCATAGGATTTGAAACGATCATAAATGATCCAGTAGCATTGGTGGAGTAAGCCTTAGTTAAGAAAAGGCATTAAAATAAGAATTTAGAAATTCAAAATTTCAAATAACAATGGCTAACTAGGATTTTGGAGGGAAATTAGTTTTCTCTTATGTTAAGCCTTAACATACAAATCCAACCGATCCAAATTGGTTGGGGAATTTACTAGAAGGTCTATAAGGATGAGCATCATCATTGTACAGAAGGGAATTCTTGTGTACGAACTGTAACAACAAAAGTGCAATAAAACTCAGAAATTATGCAACTCTTAATGTTCCATTGCATCGGTTTAGTTTATTTGTGATCATTGAAGGTTCCTAATGGTTTAAGTATCCATATATATATTTTTTAATAAATTTGAATGTACTGAGATCAAATTTTTTCATAATTAAATAATTTTTTGCTAACAATCAAGTAATTCTCTGATTTTCCCAATAATAGTTTGGTTTTTTAAATGAAAGGGGTCATTCCATGAATTTTTATGGAATATTTCTCATGGAATGATACCTTCCTTACATGTATGATACAAATATAACATGAATATGTGCTAATGAAGTAAGAAGAGTAGGTGATCACCGAGAGAAGTGTGAGAAAAGTGATGAATTCAGTTCCTAGGGTGGAGCAACAAGATTTTTGCCTTAACAAGGGGTATATTTTGTTGGAGAATGTGTATTTTCATGTCAATTACATGGTGAGGAACCTTGGTTGGGGTCCTGGAAGTGAGTGGAAGGTTGTGAACTAGGAGGCCCTAGTTTTTAGTGTGTTTTAAGGAGGGTATGGTGGATCCAACACTTAAACAAGCCATAGAAGAAAAATAATGACACATTCCCTTGTTTTATGACATATCAAATGACAGTGGAAATTTATCGATTCTAGGGTTGAATCCTTTTGGTAGTTCCTTTGTGAATGGAGGCCTAATTGGGGTTTTGGGCTAGTGGAAACACCAGATTTTGGGAGATACTTTTGAAAAAAAACCACACCTCATCTTGACATATGTTATGTAGGAGGATAATGGGTATCTGAATATGTACATTTTTTTGGGATACATTAGGAAAGTCAAAAGATAAATTGATTGTACTCAAGGAATATGGCTACAAAGATTTAGGGCTTATAAGTAGAGTTGGTGATAAGATCTCAGAGTAAGACTTAAAGAGATAATGGGGCATGGTGGGGTAAGTATGTTAAGTAATTAAACACTCTTAGAAGAATTGATTGCGTGGAAGAAGTCAAACTCTCAAGTTTGGAGCGTTTGGGCACTTGGGGTCAATGGGTGAAGAACACCTTAGAAGACCAAACATAACTTGTTTTGAATTAAACCACTATAACCCTCTACATTAGGTGGTATCAAAGCGCGTTAGTAGATATTTTTTGGGAGATAGGTGAAGAGAAAGTTTGAAGTCATGGCACCCAAGAATCAAATGGAAAGGGAGATATAATAATTGAGGGAAGCCCCTTGGAATGAAAAGAGTGAAAAGAGAGATTTGGAAGCAAAAAAGGAAAGATAAGATAGACAGTTAAGAAGGGAGAGAATACAACTGATTGAGAGGATAGAAGCACTAGAAACGGAAAGAAGAGAACCTAGGAGAGAAGAGGTTCATGAATAAAATAATGAAGGAGAAGAAGAGTACAATGAAGGACACACAAATAGGGGTCATAGGGAAGAGAACGATCCTTAGGAGAGGAGATTCATGAAACTAATTAGAGTAGTACAAAGAAATGGTGGAAAGGGGCATGTTGATTTTCCAATCTACCAAGGGAATATGGATACTGAAGAAGTGCTTGGATGGAAAGAAGCACTTGAAAATTATTTTGATCTTGAAGATGTACAAGAAGAAAGAAGGTGAAGTTGGCTAAAGCAAGGTTAAGGGGAACAACCCTTACATGGTGGACTAGCATTCAGAATGAAAGGATAGCAAGGGGATTGAATAAAATCTCAAACAGGGAGAGAATGAAGAAAATGGTGAAGAGTTAATTCTTGCCATCAGATTTTTCAATATAAATCAAGATGATGAGGAACAACTTGAAGAAAAGGAACATGTATATTTTGTCCTACACTGAGCAATTTCACACCCTAAGCATTAGGGGAGGATTGGAAAATGAGAATCAGAAGGTGGCCAGATACATCAATGGCCTAAGATACAACATACAGGATGAGATAGAGTTGAATGTGCCAAGAACCCTTGGAGAATATTTCCAATTAGTAGTTAGAGCATAGAAGTTCAAGAGGAAGAATGAGAGACAAAACAACAGAGGAGGTGGAGCCATGAGAGGAAGAGGTGGCAAACAAAATTCAGATTTTCAGAGCAGCAATGAAAAAGATAAGGGTAAGAAATCCATATTAGATCAAAGGGCAGGATACAACCATAGCGATGGAATATTTGGAGGAGGAAGAAGTGGTACCTTCACAGGTAGGTGTTTTCATTGCAATGAAGTGGGGCATCAATCCTTCAAGCGTCCTAAGTGAAATGAACCGCGCACAAAAAAAGAAAGGAGAGCACATCTCATACAAGAAGAAGAAGAGAAGAATGAATCTATACTGGCTTATCCAGAGGTAGGGGAATGTCTTCTAATGGGAAGAGGAAAACTAGTACAGCTAGCACCACAAGTGAGTATATTCAGAACAAATTGCTTGACAGAAGGAAATGTATGCCAACTCATCATTGATTCTAGTGCACATAGCAACTTGGTTGCTAATGAAGTTGTAAATAAGTTAAATTTAAAGACTTTTCCTCTTCCTAATCCATACTATACAACATGGGTTAGTGAAGACCAACATCTTTTGGTGAAAGAGAAAGTTTACATTGGTTTTTCAATTGGTGCATATCAAGATAGTGTTTTAAGTGATGTCATAGATATGAGTTGTGGACATATAATTTTTGGAAGGCCATGGCAATGGGAAAGAAGAACTATGCATGATGGATATCTAAATACTTACATTGAGCATAAGGGGACTGAGAGGTATAAATTAAAAACTTTGGTTTGTAAGGACATGGATAACATTATAATGTGTTTTGGAGATCAGATTGTGCAGGGTCAAAGCAAGTATGATACTGGTTGGAAGATGGATGCAAAATGGAAGCAACCTAAGGCTAAGGACAATAATAATGATGTAGGGCTTTGGGACTTGAAATGTGTGCAAGTGGGGGCCATTATTTGTCCTCTTATTGAGTAGGTAAAGGGTGAAAGAATGGAGATGTTGGAGAAGAATCCAATGAAGGAGATGAGGATAGGAATATAGTCTCACTACAAGCAGCCTTGTCCTAGAAGAGGACATCATAATCAATGTTTTATTCCTAACAAGTTTTGTAATGTGAACACAGGGTGGAGGGGCAGAAAGAAGGAAAATTTGGGAGATTATTGGATCTCTAAAAAGAAGTTGAAACTAAGATATGATCAGACTGGTGGATGGAAGAAAATGTCCAAT
The DNA here is from genome assembly GCA_018584345.1 of Thuja plicata. Taxonomy (NCBI): domain Eukaryota; kingdom Viridiplantae; phylum Streptophyta; class Pinopsida; order Cupressales; family Cupressaceae; genus Thuja; species Thuja plicata. The sequence continues at coordinate 13,290,316 of MU223776.1, forward strand.
TCTTGGGACAAGAATTCTTTTTTCTGTTGGGGAATATGGTGTAGGGGCACCTAGGAGGACAAAAATCATCATGGAGGCATCTAGGAGTCACTAAGGAGGCATGAATAAATTGAATACAATCAAGATCAATTATGAGGTCTTGAAGCCAATTATGGCTTATTGTAATGACAGAAATGTTGTAATGGACAAATGTCCTAAAGCTCCTGATAAGGGCCAAGGACCAAAATACTTTGTAAGTAGGGTCAATAGAACCCAAAGAGTCTAATTAGGGTCCATAGGAGTTGAAATGATCATAAATGATCTAGTAGAAATGGCGTAATAAGCCTTAGTTAATAAAACACATTAAAATAAGAATTTAGAAATTCAAATTTTCAAATAACAACGGCTAAGTGGGATTTTGGAGGGAAAGTAGTTTTCTCTTATGTTAAGCCTTAAAATAACCATCCAACTGATCCAAATTGGTTGGGGAAGTTAGTAGAAGGTCTATAAGGATGAACATAATCATTTTATGGAAGGGAATGCTTGTGTATGGACTGTAACAACAAAAGTACAATAAAACTCAGAAATTCTACAATTCTTAATGTTCCTTTGCATTGGTTTAGTGTCTTTGTGATCATTGAAGGTTCCTAATGCTTTAAGGATCCTTACATTTCTATTTTTAATATATTTGAATGTACTGAAATCAAATTTTGTTTTAGAATTAAATAATTTTGTGCTCATAGTCAAGTAATTCTCTTATTTTCCTAATAACAGTTTGGTTTTTCAACTAAAAGGGGTCATTCCATGAATTTTGATGGGTTGTTTCTCATGGAATGATACCTTTCTAACATGTATGATACAAATATGACATGAAGTGTGCAGATGAAGTAAGAAGAGTAGGTGATCACCGAGAGAAGTGTGAGAAAAGTGATGAATTTAGTTGCTAGGGTGTAGCAACAAGATATTTTCCTTAATGAGGGGAATATTTTGTTGGAGAATGTGTATTTCCATGTCAAGTACATAATGAGGAACCTTGGTTGGGGTCCTTTAAGTGAGTGGAAGGGTCTGAACTAGGAGGCCCTAGGTTTTAGTGTGTTTTAAGGAGGGTATGAGTCTATCTCCCTATATGATGTATAGGGTTATAGTGGTTTGATTCAAAACTAGTTATGTTTGGTCTTCTAAGGTGTTCTTCACCCAATGACCCCAAGTGCCCAAATGCTCCCAACTTGAGGTTCTGAATTCTTCCACACAAGCACTACATCTGAGGTTGTTTAATGACTTAACGTACTTATCCCACCATGCCCCAATGGCACTTGAATTCTTACTCCAAGATCTTATCACCAACTCTACTTATAAGCCCTCAATCCTTATAGCCTTATTCCTTGAGTACAGTCAATTCATCTTTTGACTTTCCCAAAGCATCCCAAAAAAAAGTACATATTCAGATACCCATTATCCTCCTACATATCATATGTCAAGATGAGGTGTATTTGTTTTCGAAAGTATCTCTCAAAATCTGTTGTTTCCACTAGCCCAAAACCCCAAATAGGCCTCCATTTACAAATGAACTACCAAATTAATGATTCAACCCCAGACCCTATAACTTTTCACAGTCTTGAGATATGTCATAAAAAAAGGTAATACTAATGACATATTAATATACCTAAGATGATGGTGTAACTTGATGGCACATGTTAGGCATTCTATGAAACTCTCACGAGGATGGTCTTGGTTCTAGATCCCTTTTGATAATAGTGAACTTGGTCTTGGTTCTAGATCCCTTGTGATAATAGTGAGCTAAGGCATGTTCTTAAATACACGACCCTATTATACAATTTGAAGTAATTTGTATTTTAGTTTAATTCATAATAACTAGTAATACTAGAAAACACAATCCTACTTAAAAAAATTTCTATATAAAATATATTAAAATTAAGATAAATATATTTACTAATTTACATACAAAGATATACTAACATACTAACATAGGGACTACTAAATACTTAACCACACTAATTAAAATGAACCAAAATATAGAGAAAAAATACTTGAATATACAACTTTTGCCATTATAATTATTTATAAAAACATTTTTTTCGACACTAACTTATGTAAGAAGTCGAAATTACAAATTACAAGCCACCTGCTTGTTGGAGGATAAGAAGAACAGATTACTCTTTGCTTTTAGAATCCAACAACGGAGAAGCCAAAAAAAATTTGGAACTTTAGTTGTGAAGTTGACCAAACCATTTCATTGGTCATGAATGTTTTTCGAATCCTCAGCTGCCACAGCAACTGGTTCATTTGTGCTTCAGTTGATCGACAACCATTAATCTAAGTATATCACTGTCATAATCAAGTATAGGCATTAGGACTCCTGTTCTTAAGATTTGCATCCATAAGGCCATATATTAGATTTGGCAATGTACTTGGTCTGTTTATTGGGTACCACTCCCATGAACAAAAATACTTGGTCTGTATAAATACTGTACTAAAATGTTTCCTCATTTAGAGTTTTTGGCAGAGATCCACACAATGTAAGTACTTGGTGCATGTGAGTGTACATGAAAGTCAGTGGTCCTTCAAATTAACTGTTGCAATCCACCATCTTCTGAAAGGTTCAGCACATGCATTCAGTACTTTCCAACTCATTTATAAAGTGGCAGTGGAATGTTTAAACGTATGAATGCCATTAAAATTCTTTCATTTCATTTAAGATATTATACTTGTTATTCTACATAACCACAAAACATTGCAGAAATTAAATATCGGTCACCTTCAAATTAAGACAGAAACAAAAGATGTCAAGGAAAAAAACATATGCTGTTGTCTTATTCATTCCCACATTTTATAGCGTGACAGTAGAATGCTTGATCTCGTGTGGGTGTCATTAGTATTCTTTCATTTCATTTAAAACATTGTACTCCTTATTGTAAAGGGCCACAAAACATTGGAGAAACTAAATATTTCAATCACTTTCAGATCAGAACAGAAACAAAAGATTTCAAAGAAAAAACATATGCTGTTGTCTTCTTCATTCCCACATTTTAATCATTCAAGAGATTACAGTTGAACCTTCTCCACAAACCGGTTCATGGGTTATGTGGCTGACAGTGTTCCTGAAACAACTTCAATGATGGTTACTAACCTCTCTTTGACATCACCATCTTGTCCTAATATGAATGTAGCCCTAAATTTGTCAACTACACCCTCATGGGGCTTCTTATTCTTTTTCTTACTATTACAAGCATGCTAAAACTCTTTCTTTCATAATGGCTTACTCATTTGAATTATGAAGTCTTTATTGGGTAAAATAAAAATGCACCCACAAGTTCGAAACATACTCATCTTTGGTCCAACTGCTATTCTATTACAGGTTGACAATAATTTTTTTCTTTATGTCATAATATCTTGTAAGAAAATTAATACAGAATAGTTTGGAATTTTCCATAGGTACCACATAAAAGCTGAGTTTAACTCACACATATTTTTTAAGAATAGATAGTATAAAAGAATTTTAACAATCACAAGATCAAAGATAGTGTCCGGATCAAAGATGCTATATACAAGAGCAAATCCTATTTTTCATCTTTAAGGAATATTGAACAAAGATTCTAGAAAGCTTTATGACGAACTCCAAAGATAACTAGAGAGAGCTGAACAAGAATGATAAAAGTCATTTTGGGATTTGAACTTTAGACTCAATTTTCTTATTTTTAAGAATACTAACGACAACTCTAGAAAGCTTGATGATGGACCCCCAACAATAGCTAAACAAGAATGATAAAAGTTGTTGTGGGACTCAAACTTCAGACCCCATTTTCTTATCTTCAAGAATACTAGACACCAATTATAAAAAGTTTGATGATGAACTCCCAAAGATATCTAAAAAGTGCCTAACAAGAATATGGTAAAAAGACATTAAGGGGCTTAAAATTTAAAGCTCCAATTCCCCATCACCATGATATGGACATGACAATTAGGGAGCATCAGAAGTTCTGCATGGAAAAGAAGCATTTGGGTAATCTCTTCGAGGAAAAGCATTGTGACGAGGAGAAGGGCCAGATGGCGAAACAGGTCCTTTAGGCAGCATCTCATATGTCACATTGAATGGGCCATTACTGCCCACTTTTACTTCATTATCCTCCTGCATTGTTATCCTGCATCTTTCATTGTTAGGCACAGAATGTCCGTCCTCCTTAATTGCAGGCATAGTACGAGCTGAAACAGGCGAAAAAAAGCACAGATAAACAGTGTATACTGACCACATAACAGTACATAATTTGCAGGCCATGATTAAACTTGATACTCCTTCCAAACAAGTAAATACCCAACAAGCAAAATGCATTGAGCGTTTAAAAAAGGTGATTCTTCTGAGATAGCAATAAATTTGGCCTCCTACCACCGTCACAACTATAGCTGCATATCATCAAAAGTCAGAGACATTCCCTCCTAATAAAATGGCTGATTTCAGGCTTTGCATTTTGAATAATACGAACTCCAACAATCTGAGAGTGATGTCTCCAACATGATCCGCATTGTATGTAGTTTTATACTGGTTGTGATAAAGCAAAATAAATATTTAAGCTGACTCAACATGGTCTGTGTCTTGTTTGATGTAACTTGTAGACTTGGTTTTATCAGTACGTTTTGGCTTTAACAGGTTCAACAAACCTCCCTGGTCGGTGGCCATTTTCAGGATTTGACAGAAGCACATGAAATCAGGCTAGTGTTGCTCTACATGTACTCTTTTCTTCAGCATTTGGTAATGCCACAGTGCATCTAGGGGATACCTATGATTCATAGCTCAGAACTAAATATGTGTGAATTATGAGTCCGCCTAGATTGTTGGGTAAGCATTTAAGGTGTACATATGGTACATCCATGGATGATCTTAAATTCTATCTTTTTGAAAAAAATGAAGATGAGATCTTTTTTTATTCGAAGATGATTTGTGATTTAGATGTATGTTTGTCTAAATTGTTGCAATTCATCATATAAAGGTAGATGTCGACATCTTTGTATTTGGACTATTTCTATAAAAAATAATTTAGTAACGAATTTTCAATATCTATAGTAATGAGACAATCTAGTAGTTGAAATAAAGGAGGGGTGAAAATTTATTCAAACTGAAAGAGAAACAAGAACAAACAGAGAAAGGGCGTCAAATAGCCCTATCAAGATCAACCAAGTGATCAAATTGATGGGACAAGCCCATCGGAAGTTGAGTCTTATCAACAATGTTCCAATTACACATATGGTTAGAAGCCCACTTCGCCAAACAATCAGCAACACTATTCCATTCCCTGGGAATATGAGTGAAAGTAACAGACTCCAAAGAAGTACACAAATTATGAATCTGGTCCGCAATCAAAGCTAACTTCCAACTAACAACTTCAGAATGTTCTGATTCAATAGACGTATCACCACTTGAGAGTCGGATTCACAGATAAGCCTTCTCTAACCAAGGTCACAAGCATTCTTCACAGCATACAAAATAGCCATGGCCTCCATCAGGTTGTTAGTGTGATGACCTTTATAAATTGAAATCAGAAATTGAACATCCCCCGTACTATCTCTACCAACACCACCAATACCAGCAGGGCCTAGATTGCCCTTAGAAGACCCATCCGTGTTGATTTTAAGAACACCCTGCGGAGGGGCACTCCACTTCCCCACCCTATTTATCTTTCGCAAGGGATGTCTACACATCTTTCTTAGCAGTTTTCCATGTGAGGGGGGAATAT
>MU223776.1:13300751-13312437 GCA_018584345.1 Thuja plicata
TAAAATAGCTATTTGCTGCAAGCATAATTTCCATATCCCCTTCAATCTGCCAAGAACGCCGGATCCAAGCTTCCAGAGTGGACAAAGGAATGTGAATGCCAAGAAACTTACAGATCAGAGCATGTCTACTCCAATATGAGACATCTTCTTCCACCATATCAGGAGAAATAATCAAAACTGGGTGATCTTGGGTTCTAGGAAGACACCCATTAACCTTCTTCATTTTAGGATCAACACTCGTATAAAACGTATCTACTTGTTGTGCATGCATGCTTGAAGAGGACTCATTATGAGCCTTGTCCATGTGAGAAGGCTCCACAACTGATGCCATAGAAATCTCTGCCATGCAAAGATTGAAGCCAGAAAAAAAAAAAAAAAACCAAAATAGCTGCCAGCAAACAGAAAAAATTCCCGCAGACACCAATTAGAAACAAAACCCATTGCAAAAAATAAAAATAAAAAACTACCCCGCTGCTGAAACGCTTCTACAATCTAGTAGTTGAGCATGTTTCAATACTTTAATAATAATTGTAAAAGATCAATGTATGAGATCTTAAAATTCACTTCTTGGAAAACAATCATCATTGAATTTGATACATTGGATCTTCTTGTACGTGGATTGGATCTTCTTGCATGTGGTTCTTTAGTCAAAGGTGATTTGCGATTTAGATGTATGCTTATTCAAATTGTTGTAATATGCTATATAAAGGTAGAGATGTTGACATCTATGTATTTCAACTTGTTTCCATCAAAAAAGAGTTTTCAAGCAATAAGTTTTGAATATTTATAATAATGAGAGAATCTAGTAGTTGAACATGTTTCAATAGTTTAAGAGTACATGTGAATATAATGCCTGATATTTTTAATAGCATAGCACTAAGGGAGAGAGACTGGTAGTTGTATTGGCTCTTTGCAATCATGTAGTGATTGCATGGAATATCATAGGATCTTGTTTTTAAAGAAATGTAGGTTGACCTCTTTTCTATCTACAACTAAGGTTTGGAGGTGCGACTTCAAAGTTGTTAGTGTTGACCATGAGTCTTTATTAATTAAATGTAAAAAGTATCAAATCATATGATATCACATTAATAAACAAGAAACATAACTTAATATACAATTATTATAGTTTAATGCACAACTACTAATCTATCTTTTTTTGTGGATCCTTTTAGGAACCTCAACAAAAGGCATGTTGATGGGGTATCATATTTAATGATGTGAACCTAAAAACATATTTATAAGCAGGGCCCTTGTTAAGTAACTTGTTCATAATTGTGAATTTGAGATGCTTACTAATGAGTCATCTCTCCTATTTATATTTACAGTAATTATATTAAAGAGGGTTTGTATTGCAATACTAAAGTACTCACAAATGATTATGATAATCATATTAAGAAAAAACTTACAAATTAAATTTAGAAATTATTTATATATCACATAATCACTATTTAATAATAAGCATAATATTAAGATTTAAAATCAAATTAAATTAAATTTATTTATTTATTTTAAATTTATGTAAACTTTTAAAAAATAAAGACAAAATAAAATAATTACATTATAAATATAAAATCTATTTTTTTCTCATCATTATATTTATTATCTTTCTTCTTGTAAAGACAAATTTAAGAGGGACAAGAAGAAGGCTTCTGATGATAAAATCCTTATGCTTGATCAGCTTCAGGATAGGATGAGCACTGTCTGGATGGAAGCTCCGAAGGGATGGACTATGTTGGGACTGAAAAACGCAGTAAGGGTTTTTGAAGTACCATGTTAAAATTTTGCATTTTGAACCCCTATAAGTGCTTTTTGAGCCTATTTGCCTAGATGAGATTCTGAAGTTTTCCATGCATTTCAAGTACATATCACTCTTGTTTAGGCATTTGAAGACATTCCAGTTCGTCAGTTTCAAGTTTCAAGTTGTTTTGTGATGTCTTGGTTTCAACACTTGTCAAAATCTACATTTTTGCCTGTGTCAATTTTTTGTAACAAGCCCAATTTGCATTTGAATATCTTGTGACTTGTTAGGTTTCATGACTCACCACGTTGGGGATGTTTAGTATGCATATCAAAGAACCTACGTTTCAAATCCCAAGTCATTTTGATATTTTTTGACTAGGTTTCAAACCCCTCAAAGTTGGTAGTTTACTGTTGTCATGCATTGTGTAATTGATCAGAATTCTGAGTAGCCCTGTTTCACTGATCATAACTTTTGACCTTGTGACCTAATTGAAAAAATTCATTTTGTATTCCATTATAGAGGTCAAGTACTTCTTGAATCTCCATCTTCAAGTTACGGAAAGTCTATTTGGTTAGTTTGCTAAGCCCATTCCATTTGCAGTTTCTATCAGTATGTCAAAATGTCAAAAGAAGATTTCTAAATGACCTACTTTGAGGTCTTGTGATTTTATACTCGGTTGAATGGAATGGATAATTAAATGCTACCCTGTATTCTAAGCATGGAAATGTGCTTCCATGAAGATTTTCAAGCCATGATGAATCTGTTTGCTCAGTTTGCCAATCCGATTCCATTTGTAGTTTCTAACATTTTGATGCAGATCAGTTGCACAGTTTGGTCAGAGGCCCTGTTTGTGAGGTTATATCTTGAATACTGTGATTGGTCACATTAGGAAAATGGTTTCCCTGAATTATAGACCAAATTTTCTCCAATTTTGCAAGGTCTCAGATCCTGAGGGCTTTGTATGCACAATTATCCAGATGCTTTTCATTTGGAGAAATTGTTATTTCTCATTTGTTCTTTTCTGTAAGTTCCAAGTGGCTACTTTCGAGGGGCTTCCAAATGTGCCTGGATGATTGTCAAAGGGTGCCCTTCTAGATCCCTATTCTCCATATAGCATACTTCCAATGTTCAAAAGCTCGGATCCCTAGGAGGTCTTTTGACATGTTTTCAAAGCCAAAACCAAATGTGCTTATTGCTATTTGACAGGGTAATTTGCAGAATTGTTCTGAATAGGCTGACTTTGGTGTTTGTTGGTTTTTCACCTTATGGTTTTCTGAGTGAGCTAATTGTGGATTCATTTTCCTTGTTTGGGAGTGAATAAATACCTAAGATTCTGGTTCATGAAGGTTTCAGTTGATGAGTTTTCAAAGTCAGTTTCGAAGGTGATTTGTGCAAATTGACAGTGCGGACAAAATCAGTGTTTCAAAAGGCTATATTTGATCAGTGATATCTTTTGGCTCAAATCTTTCTGTGCAATTTCCTTTGGCATGTGTTCTCACATGTTGGGATTGAACCTAATTTTTTGATGGCGCATCCCTGCGAAGTCTTTGGGTTAGTTTTCGAAGCCATCTCCAGAGGTCAGTTGCCATCTGTGTGATCAGTTTGCAGAATCTATAAGAAATGTGAAAAATTATCATAATGGCCGCCAATTGTAATATCTTGGGATCTGAGTGATCAGTCCAAGTCTACAAAAGTGTAAGATCAAATTCTATAATTTTGCCAATAACAATACTTGTGAGGATGTTTGATTGAAGAGGGAGATTGACTTCAAAAATGTTCAGGCAAATGCATTTAAAAGTACGAAGAAAATGAAGTTGGCATATGTTTAAAATGAATTGAGATATGAATTTCTTTGTGACATTTCCAGCACATGATTCCATGGCCAATCAAGGGTATCCACAAAACAAGAGGGGGCATCTTGCACAGAACTCGAAGGAAGTTAAAACGTTAATGTAATCATTATATCCATAGTAAATGCAAATGGAAGAGACTTTGCTCAGGATAAATGAATGAAGAATGCAATGTCCACACTAAACAAGGAAGGAACTAAAACAATGCAAATACAAAATGCCAAACATAGCACAGAAGATGCCCAGCGCTGAGAACGGTGGAGGGAGACTTTTGAAAAAATAAAAAAATAGGAGGTTGCACAATGAATAGAATGGAGGCCAAAGTCAAGACATTTAAAACATTAAAAAACCACAGCTAATGCACAAAGAGCCTGTGCAACATATACAGGAAGTGAAATAATGTTTTGTTTTAAAGTTTTAAACCAATAGAAAGATGATCAATCCCAAATGCAATAAGAAGGACAAGGTTGTACAAACATTGTCATGGCTCCTACGTAGCAATAGATGGAAGACCCCATGTCATGCATGAAGGGGAAGTTAACTTTAAAAAGTTTCAATCCCATAGTCCACGCAGCAAGGAAGGAAATCCAAAACATTACAAATGCAATGTAAATTGTAAGACAAAATAAAGAAGGGGCTGCGTAGACTATTGTTGGAGAGTAGAGGATGGAGAGTCAGTTATAATGGAGAGTTTTTAAATAAAATAACAGCAACCCCAGAGGATATGAAAGACGGTTTTTTATAAACTTTCACATTTGCAAATAGCAAGTTGTAGACACCCTAAAATGGACAGGCGTGCGACTTTACATTAAAAACACTAATTTTCATCTATTAATTAATGGTTTTTTAATCATTAATTAAACATCTATTTTCCCCTAAATTCATTCCCCAAATCATCTAATCAAATTCCCAAAATTAATTAAATATTTAATTTTATTTAATTAATTAGCTTTAATTGATTAATTACCATTAATTAAATTAAACTCAATTTCCTATAGTTTAAATTTAAATATTTAAACTTACTAATTAAATTCTTCCAATTAAATTAATTTCAATTAAATTAAATTAATTTCATCAAATAAAGCAATTCTTAATCAAAAAGAATTCAATTATCTCACATGTTGAAAATAATTATTAAATAAATGAATTAAATATTCATTTATCTTCAAAGAGATAACTCCAATCAGATCACATGGGTTACTCCACCCATCTCTCCAGTCCACATGGGTAACTTCACCCACCTCTTTAGTTCAAAAAGGTAACTCATAATTAGCTCTTCAGTCAACCAAACTCTATCTCCTCTTTACCAAATGAAGAGGTGGAGTTTATTGAGGACCTCTCCAGTTTCTTTTGATCTCAATCGTTCATCTCTCTATCTCTGGGATTGATGTCGACCGTTCATTTTATCACCAATTCCTATATAATAAACCCTTCATAACCATTTGAAGGATCCAGGATTTCAAGCTCTCGTGCGCCATTACTCCGTTAGTTTGGTTTTAGCATTCAAGTCATCTTGCGATCACACACCCATTTCAATTAGCAACTTCTCAACACTTCTCAAGTCATAGACGCTGCCTAGCCAATGCTGAGCATCAAGAACAACATTTCGGAAGGAGTAGAGAGAAACAATAGAAGCTTCAAGCATCATGGGGTTTGCATTCATTTTTTTTCCTTTCTCTTGCTTGTACATTTTATTGATTACGTTTCATTGTTATTCATTTTAGTAGTATTGAGTATTTGGTTTAGATCATTTGTGAAACCTTTGCTACTGACCCTCGCCTTTGGAAAGCTTGGGAATCATGGATCACGAAAGAGAGAGGCATACATTTTGGTGAACCCGACGTGAAACAAACAACCCAAATATCTCTTGCAGACAAAGAATCAGATTGATCAACCATGGTCGTACGGTCATAAATTTAAAAATCTAACTTTTCTTTGACATTTGTATTATTTCCCAGTTGCTGGTATTTTATCGCAATAAAAAAACTATGCCGCAATCCACTGGTTTAATACCGCAATTGATTGTAGGCTTTTGCAGTATTTTTCTATCTATTTCTGTCTTTTTTCTTCAGGTCCTTTGCCACAATTGTCTGATCCATGCTGCAATTGAATGAATTTTGCTGCAGTTGCTTGATCTGTGCCGCAATCGACAGCATTTCGCTGCAGCTGCCAGAAGTTTGCCGCAGTTGCCAGAAGTTTACCACAGTTGCCAGAAGTTTGCCGCAATCGTAGAAATATTGCAATATCAGATCCAAATCTTCTACCCATCTGTTTCTAATTTGACATTTTTTTCTATTTCTATGCAGGATTGGACCAAATCACTGAGGACAGAGAAGGGTAAGTTTTGGTAAGCATCATTTGTTATTTCAAAGTTACATATATTCTCATTTTGCAAATAATCCTTTTTGGTACTAACCTGTTTAAACAAAGCAAACTAAAAGGAATTCATTTGTTGATTTGGGTTTGAAAAGAACAGTGCTTTCAAAACATATCACATCTCATATTTTGGATTTGGGCTTAAAATTGACGTGAGGATTAAAACTGAACAAAGGCAAAAAATCTCTCAATTTGGTGCATTAAAATTGAACAAGCAATCAACACCTACTTTTGGGCTTAAAATTGAACATTGGTGCTTGTATGGTGGTGTAGCTTAGTTTACACTTTAAAATTTGGAGCTTAATCGATTTACCTTGTGTCTTGAGTTTTGGGTGCATTTGCACAAACTGTTAGATTACAAACCTTTACTTTTTTAGAAAGGCCTATCCAGGGAATGTGCTTCTTCCTTTGAGGATGAACTTAAAATAGTAATCCTTCCGATTGGTATATAAACAAGGCGTGAACCAAAGTTTCATCTTATCTAGCCAAGCTCGAGCGAGGCGTGTTGATAATAGTCTGGATCGGGTGAATATCCCTAAGGAGCCAACATGGTCAACTAGGCTCTTAAGTGAGTCACACACGTACAAACCGATTGGAGAGACGCCACTGACCCTTACTACAACCTTGATTAATTAGAGGCCAACCCATTTTACCTCCGAATAGATACCTTATTATAGTGCAAGGGGTTGCATAATTTCCCCCCAAGATTCCCAACATATGTGTCCCACAGTATTTGTGTAGTGAAAGATATCTTCACTCCACAACAACAATACCTGGAAATGAAAAAAACATGGGCACCTACGTCGTGGACCTTTGTGTCCTAGTAGCGTGACAATTGTTGTGTGAGCTAACGAACATTCAATAATTGGGCCTATAACATTGTATTATGAAGCCATTGACCTAGATTAATCTGATTGTTCATTGTTGAGACCTCATGATAACCTTGCAACTTGAAAAAGTTGTAGAACAAACACAATTTCAGTCTTCATTCTTTAAAACACAATGTCTATTGTGCTTATTCCTTTGGCCAGTTTCTAAAAATGCAAAACAAAACATCCAAACTATCAAAATGAGTCAAATGTGTTAAATTCTAGGGTTTTCAACGTCAATTGTCTTGCAAATCATAAGCATTGTTCCAGAAAAATTCAAAAATATCAAGCAATGATACTTATCCTCTAGTCTTTTTTAGACTATTCCTCCTTTATTGCAATTGCCCGCATTGTGCCACAATTGAAGGAAGTTTGCCGCTGTTGATTCATTTATTGTCGCAATCATCATGTTTATTACCACAATCAGTGATAAACTACCACAATCGACCAGTTATTTTACTGCAATCAGTGAAATTGTACCACAATTGACAAGATATACTATATTCCTATTTTGACCTAAAACCTTGAAAGAATTCTTCATTTGGTGTCTAAAAACTAGTGTCTATCCTAGGAAAATGCGAAGAACATTGTGTGAATCTCTAAACATTAAAGATTACCATTTCTCTGTAAAAGCACGATTATTGTCAAAAACATTGTTAGTTCAAAAGCTCAGACTTGAAATACCTTGATCTCATCATATCAAACATCATCATCTTTATCAAAGTGACTTTGTCCAAGGAAAAGGTTAGCAAATCTTATCTTTTTATCATCACCACTTTGAGATCAAGTTATATCAAAATCTGTCCTTAGAATTAGCCTTGTCCAAAACATAACTCAGACTTCCTCAGAATGGATCTTCTTCCTTGTTTTCTTTTTATCACTTTTTTTAGTTACAAAACCTAGACCGCACTATGTCTCAAACACCTCATGGAGGACCTTACACAAGGTCTAAGGCTAGGACTCAACCTGATGATTCATGTATCAACCATTTCCCCGCTTGGGAAACAGAGCAAGAGAATGATCCCTTCATGAACACCAGTTCTGCTCTATTCATTGAACAACCCCGTGGGGCAGCTTTTTTCCAAGATATCACAGAAGAACTTGAAGATGTGGAACAAGATGCTTACTCCATGAAAGTAGTTGACGCTATTGTAGAGAGGAATCCTGAACGTTACTTGGCCATGCTAATAAAGAAGGAAGTCAAACTCCCCGCTGAATTTAGTCTATCGACTATATGGCCCTAAAACCCTCTCGCAGGTCAAAACACTACTCAGCCTCCTTAGATACTACCTGTTGTGTCTCAGATCTTTCCACCATTGGTCTTACCCACATTGACACAGACTATATCCAATCAAACCAATGACCCGACCCAGGCTAGCACATCATCTACTCAAAGCATGACAGGCTTGCAACTAAGTGCACCCATGGTCACTAGTATACCTCCACCTTTGGCCTCGTGGCTAGGACAATCAAGCTCTCATGATATGCCTTCCATCCCACCAAACACCAACTATTCTGAAACTATGTCACTGCTGCAATCAATTCACACTAATCTTGGTATCAACACATCATGCCCACAGGGATCCATCTCTACAGGAATGACTTACAGTCAAGGCCCTCCCAAAGCTACATCTTTGCCCATTCCAACACTAATCCAACCTCCGCAACAACAACCCCAGCTTCAGTTGCCTCAAAATCAACCCCCACAATAGTAACCTCAGCTTGAATTGCCTCAATCCAACCTCAGCGACATCAACCCCAGTTTCAAACCCAACCTCAACAGCAACAATACCAACCCCAGCATTATCAACCCCAGTTTCAATCACAATAGAAAACACATCAAAACCCACCATGGACTACTCATGTCCCTCCAGTTACAAATCACTCAGTGGAGAATCAATATCAAGTCCCTAGGATGAAATCCTATGTTCCTACTCAAGGGACACACAGGCGCAACCTCATACCCACCACAACACAAAGGAATGTCCACACACACCAACCTCAATATCAAACAGAAATGCTAATGCAACAAATGCAAACCCTTCAAACCCAAATGATGGATATGCAAAATCAGGGGCAAACTAAATCCTATACCATAGAGTATTTATACCCATACCCCTTCGACCATTCTCTTCACATGTCTCCATTCCCAAATCACTTCTCGGTACCAAAATTTGACAAATATAGGGGCAGTACCAACCCTATTGAACATATCTGAGAGTTTTTTTTCTAGTTGCATCAAAGTCGCTCATGATGAGACATATCTAATGTGACTATTCCCACAAAGCTTGGCTGGACCAGCTTTGGAATGGTTCTCACATCTACCTCATGGCATTCATTCTTGGGGAGAATTGGCTGAAAAGTTCATAGCTCACTTCCATCATAACATCGAGCGCAAGGTCAGCATCAAGGACCTTTGCGATATCAAACAGAAAGATGGAGTCTTTTGTGAAATTCCTACAGAGATGGAGGAATATGACAAACCGTATAACATATGATGTGCCCGAACAAGACTTAATAGTCATGTTTGTTGACAATCTAATTCCAAACATGTCATTCACAACAGAGTTATAGTTAGCTCCGAACTTCACATAACTCATCGAAAGAGGAGTTCGTTGTGAGAAGAACTTAGTCAAATGAGGAATCCTTGCAGATCCTGCAAAAACAAATACGAATAAGAATGTAATGGAAAAAGCTAAGTGGTGGAACAAAAAAAAAAATGTCACTAGTGATGGTGTCATTGATGTGAAGACAGTCAACTACGCACAACCCAAGGTGTCACTGCAAGGTGCACCTATGGAAAACCAAAAACCCACAGGGCCCACTCAACAAGCATACACCCAAAACCAACCTCCCCCTATACAAGCGGCCAGTGTGTCAAACAGTCAACAATAGAATCAACACAAACCATGGTTTCAATTCCAACAATGAGATTTCACACCATTGGGAGAGCCGATAGAGTCAGCTTTACGCAAGTTGATACAATCAAACACTATCACTCTCCCAGAAATCAGAGATTTTGAACAAGGTGAAAACAATCTGAGGTGGTATAATGACAAAGATTTTTGTGAGTTTCATTGGGTGAAAGGGCACAAAACGGCCAACTGCTACCGATTGAAACATGTTATTGAAGATCTGATTGACACAGGGATCATCGATGTGACGAATACTCAAACCAAAGGCACAACTGATCACACTATATTCAACGATACCTTTTGTGATCACAACAAGGTAAAAGCCTCTGGGTCTGGTGGACAAACAAAACAAGTTAACTATACATATGCCAACAGTGATAATGTTATCAATTGCCTCAATCCTTCAAATAACCATGTGGCTACAATCACTATCAAAGAACAAGGTAACAATTGTGCTGTAACAATGCGTCGCACCAGATTCATCTTGCAAGGAGTACCATCCTCAACTACTACATCAACCAATCCTATAGCAAACTCAGATCCAAAAACAAGCATAGTGGACCAGCTAAAGCACACACCTGCCCAAATCTCCATGTTTGACCTATTGCGCATATCTTTGCACCATAATCTGGCACTTGACCAAGCACTTCAGAATGCAGCTGTCCCAAGGGACATAACACCCAAGAGCTTCCAAATGATGGTCAACCATATAGCAGCTAACAAACATGCCACATTCACAGACCGTGATGTGCCACCGCATAAACCCCTGCATAATGATCCTCTACACTTACTTGTCCATATCCACAAAAGCGCTATCTGTAGGGTCCTTGTCGATGGTGGAGCTGGGTTAAACATATGTACTCTAAAGTTAATCAAGCAACTGGGATATTCAGAATCAAGCATTGATGTCACAAGGAGGATAAATATCAGAGCCTATGATGAAGAAGAAAGGTCCTCTAAGGTTATTATCATTCTACCTGTTCACATTGGTCCTGTGGTAAAAAAAACACCCTTCCAAATCTTAGACCTTGAGTTGGGATACAACATGTTACTAGGGAGGCCTTGGATACATGAAATGCAAGCTGTACCTTTGACATACCATCATTGCATCAAGTTCCCACACTAGGGAGAGGAGATCATTATAGAGGGAGATCCCAATCCCTTCCAATATTGTAATGCAGTCCGAATCAGCACTGATAACTAGGTACCATCAAACCAAGATGCAAGCATCCCATCCTCTTCAGATTCAAATCCCAAGGATGTCACACGAGCAGCAGGAAAGATAGTCATTAAACAAGATGCAAGCATCTCATCCTCTTCAGATTCAAAACTAAAAGATATCACACAGAAAGCAGGCAAGATATCCATCACGGACAAGGGATGTGGTGAATACAGATATGAAGAAGCTTTTACCATCATGCACATGCCTCAAAGCCCAAGAACTCATGGCATGCCACAACCTGTTATTGTAATAGAAGCTCCATATCTTGTTCTATTCAGATGTCCACCCACAACCTTTGTCCGATGGGGAGACATAGCGGAAGAAAATCCTTTTGAACAAGACATCAATACCTGGTTATACCAAGATTCCCTTGAGATAATCTGGCCTCCATTACCTTTGTCGAACTATGGTAATGGTTACACAATGATACACAGATTTGGGTACGATGGTACAACCAGGCTGGGGGCAAGACAATAAGGCATATATGAATTTCTTCTTCCACCAACCCAAAGAAACACAAGAGGTTTTGGATATGGACAACAAAACACTAGTCCTGTGATCCAAGGCATTCAAGTCAATCAAGAGAATGTAAGGAAACTCAGGTGCGGAAATAGCTTCCTACGCTAATCTCTATAGGAAAGTATTGTGCAAATTCTTTTAAATCCTTACAATTACAGATTTGTTAACTACTTTAACAAAGATATTGCAACCAC
>MU223776.1:13328953-13353280 GCA_018584345.1 Thuja plicata
AGATTGATTTCCATTACCTAACATGTAATATCTAGATGATCTAATGCTCATAAGAAACTAAATAGAATGAAGACTAAGAAATGCTCAAGAAAATGCTCTAAAATGCAAATCACTATCTAGTTACTCTGGTTAGTTCCAAAATGAGGAGTGAGACCTCCTTTTATGGATTTGCTTATGAAAATGGGGGGCTGAGATTAAGTGGTGGAAAATAAGTGGCTGAGATGAAGGGTTAGGTAGGGTTTTGGTGGGAGTGACAGAGATTAAGAGGCAAAAAAAAAGAGTGGCTAGGATTAAGTGGTTAAAGTGAGGAGTTGACTTTTCAAGGAGAAGGAATAATAATTTTAAAAAAGTCACATGTGTGTACAAGTGATTAAGGCTAAAATGGGTTTATTTACCATTTAAGTGTGATTAGACTGAATTTAGCCAAAAGCAAGGAGAAGTAAGATTTAAATTTAATTTAATTTAATTTAAATGAGGTTTAGAAGAATTTTAGAGAAAATGGAAGGATTAAATAAATAAAATTTATTTAAAAAGAAATATGGAGGAAACATATATTAAAATATATTAGGGATAGTATTTAAATTAAATTTAAATACAAGGGGATGAATTTATTTAATAAAATTAAATAAATAGTCGAATATAACAAATATAGTTAATCTATAAGAATTAACTATATTGTTATAGGCAATATTAATTAAATTAATATAAAAATGAAAAAGGACAATTTAGGGTGTCTACAGTTACAAGGGGCTTTTTGAAACATTAAAATCAAATGCATTTGCATAGGGAGATGCACAAAATTTAGTTAATAAACAAGAATTTATTTCTATTGCGTAGCATTTGGGGGTTGTGTTGTGTGATTTTATTTTAAAAAAACTTTCAAATAGAAAACAATGTATTGGCTGCATGGACTTTGGAGGAGGCTACAACATTGCATAAGTGATTGCACAATGTTCAAATGTAGAAGTCTCGCGCAAAGTGAAGGAGCATTTTAAAAAAATGAGAAAACACTTTAAAAACTCCTAGGTAGCTGCATAAGTTTTGATGGAAAGTTTGAAAAACAAAACATGGCAAATGAAAATGTATTGCCAAATGGAAACCATGGAAGGTGGCGCCCAGACCTCTGGAAGACATTGCTGGTCTTCATTGGCAAGAAAACGTTGCCATTAATGAGCAGTTCTGCTGAAAGTCTCAGAAATTTTGAAAAATGCAAAGAGGCATTAATCCCACATTGCCTGTGCATGGTCAATTTTTAGTATTTATATACTAAAGGGCACCATATATGAAATAAGTAAAAGAACCAAGAGGCCATTTGGTGGGCCTCTTGGCTGGACTGTTAAGTGCACAGTGGGGCCCACATAATTTGGACAAAAATGCACAGGAATCTTCAAAAACTTCAAATCCATTAATCCCACATTCACCATGAAAGGGAATTTCATAGTGTTTATAACCAAAAAGCCACAACATGTAATATGAAGAAGCAAGAGGAGGCTATGGGCACGCGCGTAGGAGTTGAGGACTCACCTTGAAAACTATGCCCAAGGAGAAGACACCCAAATTTTAGTGGGACCCGCAAGGTTGACATGGCATAAGAGGTTGTAGATTTCGGTGCGAATCTCGAGGTAGCCAAAATCGACAGATGGCTTAATGGCTTGATGAGAAAGTTGCAAGGAAGATAAGCTTAAGCCATTAAGCCATTGGTCCACATGGGACAGGTGACAAGTGGCGCTCAGTGGATCGGTTGACCAATCAGAGGACGCCACATGGCGCCTAGTAGGTACCAAGTGGCGCAAGTCCAATGTAGTTGAGAGGCACCAATCAGAGATTGACATGTGGCACCAAGTGGACCTACAGACCAATCAGAGGGTGACACTTGACACATTCTTGTGAGATGTGCAGATTTGAGATATTTTTTAATTTAAATTCATTTCATCAAATGGGTTAACCAGTTTGCAATTTTTAGAAAGATCAAGGGTTGACTTAATGGATTAGGGGAAAGATGCTCACCATCTACCCTTTAAGCCATTAAGCCTAAGCAACAAGTGTCGCATTCTGGTGCATTATAAGGAAATAATGAATTAAACTAAAATATTTAATTAAATCCCTCACAAATAAAAAAGGATTAAAAGGTGAGCAAGTTGAAACAGATCCAAGGGCTTACTTAATGGCTTGGGGAAAAGATGCTCACCATCTACCCTTTAAGCCATTAAGCCTAGGTGACAAGTGGCGCATTCTGGTGAGATGTGAGCAAAATGGGATATTTAAAGTTTAATTTATCTTATTTCAATAGTCCAACTATTGAAAAGGTAATTAAATTTAAATGCAAATATTTCAAACTTTTAAAAGAAATCTGCATAGGAAGGCAAACTTGGACTAAAGTTTCTGAGGGAAAATTTGATCCAAAGTATAGAGTATTATATGTTGCCGGAAAGGTCTCGGATTGAAGAAGAAGATTCTGCAGATAATTGGAGGAAAAATCAAATCAGATTCTCGAAGTATCAGTTGGAAGCAGTTGTAGATATTTTGGGAAGCAGACAGGTGTCGGTAAGGAGGATTGTTTTTCAATTTCTCCTATATCTATTTTTGTTTCTGATTGTAGAAGGATGTTGAAATTTTATGTTGTTGGGTAGTATTCAGGCTCTTGAGTCTTATTTCTTTGTGTTCATGGTCTTGCAATGTACAGTTCCAGATGAATTTCAATGAAGAATGATGGAATCCCTGTTCAAATATCTGTCTGATGTCTTTGTGTGCTTGGTGTTAATTCTTGTGTATTAATCTGTAAGGCATGTTAATGCACCAGTTACAAGGTAGATGTGGTTTTGTTTTTCGAGTTTCTTTCAAGGAGAGATTAAATCTTGAATGCAATTTCTGAGATTTTAGAATCATCACATAAATTTGATGTCCAGATATTGAAATGAGAAGAATGGATTGTAAGGCATTTCATTCGAGTCCTTTGAGTTTGGAGTTGGGGTTTTCTGGGAATGCATATTTGTTTGACTCTATTTCCCAATAAATAAGGCACTAGTCCTTTGCTGGTTATGCAGTTTCATCATCAAATCATTAAATTCAAACCATTTCCTTTGCTGGTTATGCAGTTGCAGTTTAAGAGCATAAATTGTTTGTAAACTGCATTGAATAGTGCAAATGCTTTTGGTGATTCCTTATAGAAGTGAATCTGATAGGTTAGCCTACCTGAGCCTCCGGGTTTGAAGAGAAGAAGGGTAAATATCCTTGTTGTTACCTTGACCATCTCCCTAGTTCTTAGCAGATCATAAAGGTGGGATCTTGTATAAGACTGGTTGAGTTGAACTCCCATGTTTTATAAGTCTGAGAACTATCCACGGTCACATCTGCATAATGAGGTTTAGCTAGTAATTCATTGTATGTGCAGATTTTATCTTGTTTTAGGTGCACCCGCCTGAGTGTGTGGAACTCAAAGAAGAAGGAGGATCAAATCCTCATCAATTAGTCCTTTCTTGCCCCTCAGTTTGCAAGAATGAGCTGACTCTTGCAAGCTAGACAAAAATCCCTAGGTCTGGTTTGCATTGTCGCTTTTAGAATTGAGGGATACAAGAAAAATCACTAACAAACTACTTGGGCCTGTTCCTACAAGGACTTACAGCACTAGCTGGGCTTCTCTTTTTTTGTTGTGGTCTCTCTTTTTGTATTGATTTTCGCTGCCACCTTGATTCTTTCAGTTTGATATACTTGGCATCTTTTTTATAACAATTATGTATCTAATGCTCTTAATGTGGATTCTTGTGAACCTCGGTTGATCCCGGTGTGAGGTAGCGCCTCCCGGATCTTTTTTGATACTCTACTGTTTGTTGTATTGATTTGATCTCACTATATTTAACACAAAAAAATAAAAAATAAAAAATCTTAACCATTAAAATAAAATAAGAATATAAATAAATAAATATAAAATCTATTTTTTTCCTTCATCATTATTTTTATTATCTTTCTTCTTGTAAACAAAAATTAAATAAAAAAATAAAAATAAATAGTAACTAATTAAAATAAAATATAAATTTAAATAAATAAATTTACCATGTTACTTCTTAAGATTTTCCTCGCTTCACCTTGGTTCCAATTCATTAAGTAGAGGGAAAAAGATATATGTAATGAGGTGAAAGAGAAAAGTAGGACTCCACATTATTTGACCTTCAAGCATATTTTAAATGTAGAGTTAATTAATGGTGTTTTGTAAGCATTTGATCAAAGAATCAATGGAAATATTTAATCTGTTCTCATAGAAATATTTATAAATTATAATTTTACTAATAAATATTTTTTAAATAATAAATAGTAATAAGAACATATATTGAAGTAAAATATTAGAATTGTTTGTTGTAATCAAGGAAAGATAATTGATTTCTCCTTCTTTCTTTGGTTGGAATTAAGATGTCCGGTCTAAATATCTTATTCTTTGATTCGGAAATGTACAGTTCTACTAAGAGCTTTTAATTTTCTCACTAGGAATGAATGTTTTTATAAAAGAAGCTCATGGTTACTATTTAGTTTTGGCAAGGAAGTATGTATGTTTATAGCTTTTGTAGGATTAAAAATACTGATTGGAGAAATTAGAACAAGAACATATCAAGGAAGAATCAATAGCTTATGAAAAAGAAGAATAACATTGAAAATGCCTTGTATTCCATTTTATTTAGACAACTTGTAAAATGAGGAAATATAATCCTCAATAATACCCCATATCCACAAAACAAGACATTTGTAGTACATTAAAAATGAGAAATTCTTCTTTATTTTTGGGGCTAGACTGAAGGTTTTCTCCACCTAGCTCTTTCCTACTGGTGCCCCTAGTGAGCCAGATTGTAAAATAGGTTTATTATTAATTAGAATTTTCATAAAAAATGATTATATAATTAAGTTTTCTTTTCTTTATTTGTTTAATTAAAAATTTTAATTTATATTTAAATTGAAATACTATTCTTTTTATAATGAGATTATTTTTAACATGCTTCTAATTATTATAAACTATTCTCATGAGGAAAATAATGATCTAATTAGTTTTTTTTTTTAAATTGTTTGTAGCATGTCTCAACTCAATGTTACGAGTGACACATATAAGTGAAGGTCAATATTAAATATAAAGGATACATAATTTTTTTTTCAAAAGATATAAAATAGAACATGCCAAATTATATTTAAATGTCTAGATTGATGAAAATGTTCTTAGTGAACTTTCAATTTCACCAAATTTTGATAAAAATATTTTCAATGAAAATGATGAACTTGAGATAGAATTATTAACTGCTTAGGATGCAAGGATCAGTCATATGTGAGATAGATTTGTATAGAAGTAGGACACTTGCACTTTGCTTATGTACAAATATACGTGCCTCTAAATAAAGAATATAAAGTATTTTTGTATGCAATTTTCTTGTCTTCTATTATATTTTTATTATAGGTAAAAGAGGGGCCCTAGCCTTTTTACAATGCAAAAATTTAAAAGGACCTAGAATCTTGAATAGAGAGGGGCTAATGACACTCAATGGTTGGACTATATAGTACAACTATGGCTAAGATATTAGGATCAAACCTTGACTTTGTTAGGAATAACAATCCACAAGACAACTGAGAGGGGGAGTGAATCAGTTGTGATATAGATTATTAAACTTTAAACTTTATAAACCAAATATGCAAATGTAAATGATAACACAGTAAATACCAACACCATAACACAATATTTTTTGTCGAGGAAACCCTGTTAAAGGTAAAACCTTGATGGGAATTAACACCTACAAATAATGTACTGAGAGTATATTATCCTTGTTAAAAGATTTAGCCCTATTAGGAGCTTGTTACAACATTACAGTACATAGTCCCTATTAGGAGATAGACCCTATTAGGAGTCAAAATAAATAGTAGGCTCACTGCCAAGGCACACTGCCCAAAGAAGCTTAAAGCCACCCTCAAGGATTCACAATCCGAACAAGTGTATAAAGAAAATACACAATCCAGTGAGCTGTCTGATAGCAACTGTCTTTGCTTGGTTAGTTCCAATGAAGTACTCTTCTCATAAACTCTGCTCTACATCGAGCAGCTAAACAACCCTCATAGCTTTCACTTCTTCTTTTCAATCTCTGTCACATATTTTCAAAATAAAATATCACTCATATATACCTTCTTACAATAATCCATTGGGTTGGCTAGTTAAGATTTCCTAATACATAAATAATTAATTAGGTCAACCAATTAAGGCTTTCCAATATACAAATAATTATTTGAGCCCTTGCTAAGATACACACAATACCCATAACAAGTAAAAATCATTTACAATCCATCAATTTTTTCTTCCATATCCGCAATCCACGCTCACAATTCATTTTACACGCTACATGTCTGATGTCGGCCAGCAAATAGGTCTCCTTCAGAATACACGTCACAACTGATGTCACTAGTAACCAAACCACAATCGAACTCAACCCATTATTCCAACATATGTCGCCTGTCCACCATTAAGCTCCCATCACCTGAAATATCTTTGCTAGAAAGATATACCAGAAACACAGAGACCTGCTCTGTGCAGAATCACAGTTACAGTCCAGAAACCAGTCTTCACCAAATCAACTGTAACATCAACAGTATGCAACATAAATCCAAGCGACCTTAGGATTAAGGTCAGCACACATCCTTCTGTATAAATCCAACTTCGATCATTTTGAATCATCCGTACGGTGTCCATACACTTCTTCCAGTCAAGTAACCAGTCTGTCCTCTCCCCAGAAATATATGTTGACATCAGTGACAAAACATGAATATCAACAACATGATTAGTAACCAAAACTGATATCATCCAACAGGCTTAAGATAACTAAGAAAACCATACCCTAACCTAACTATTCTCACACCCTTGACCTAGGAATGAGATTAAGATGAATAACTAAGCTTGATATTGTAAATTGATACAAGAAAATACACAAATGATTTCAAAAGCGGTCTTTGATCATAAAAATTGGTATAATAACATACACAAATTATTCCAAAAGCAATGTTTTTTTCAATCATTATTTTTATCTACTTTGATCAAAATGGGTATCGCTCTTCTCTTAAACAACACACTCTAAGCTTTGACTTGTGAATCACACTAGCTTTCTTTGGTAGGACCCATCTATGAGTTTGATTTAAATGAATTGTCTAAACAAGTCAGAACTTAAAATGTGGTGTTTAGTCAAAACTTAAAATGTGATGTTTAAGTCAAATATAAAATTAAATGAAAAATACAAACATCTAGAAATCTGGATTGTGGAAACCTAATAATGTTGATAAATACAAACATGTTTAATATTTGTGTAATCTGATGAAAAAATCCTTCAAACTAAATTTCCTATGAACCATCTAAACAAGTCAGAACTTAATTTATATTATCTACCTCAAAAACACTATTAAGTCGAAGGATTATAGCTCAATTGATTTAACACAATTGGTAAAAATGATGGTATGAGATATAGAAGTCATCCATCAAGGTTCTTACCCATGGCTACTTAGCCAAAGGAGGGTTGTAGTTTATATATATATTTACCCAAATTGTTGTAATCCACTATATAAAGGCTAAGATGCTGACATGTTTCCATAAAAAAATACTATTAAAGTCATAGGTCCAAATTTAATTGTTGTCTCATTTAACATTTCAAATGTGGGTCAAAGAGTACTAAATGTATCGTTCATGAAATATGAGCCAATAATTTTTTTTGATGAATAGAGGCCTTCACTATTAATAGAAATATTAAAGTACAAAATTCACAAAAAAAGGGCCGGGGGAAAAAATTCACCCCGCAAGTTCACACGGCACCTAGGCCGGAAACAAACAGCTATTCATCAAAAAACATATAAAACCAGAACCCCTCAGGCTGCGAGAGCAGTAGCAGAAGAGGGAGGAGGATCTTTGTCATCCGGTTTGCCCCAGACAGTGGGCATAGGAGCTTGATTAGGAATGGCCCAGCCATCTTCAGGATCTTCGTTTTCAACTTCTCCTTCGTCCTGCCTGGGCGAGATAGCTAGCACCAGGTGAGGGAATTTTCCCTAATTAACAGGAGCAGAGGCCGAAGGCCGAGCAACAATAGTAGAAGCAAGCACAGAAGGCCACCCAGAACCTGCATCCCTCTGAGGAGGCGGGGAGGGGGAGCAGCGACGTCATTGCCATGGGGTCCTGGAGTGTCTGGTAGAGGAGCTCCGGCTACGACGTCACCCCCTGGGCGGCATATGGTCAGCTGTGAGAGAATCTGGAGGCACTTAGGAAACAGTGCAAGGGGCATTGCCCCAGTGCTGGAGCAACTCCTGTAAGTGGGCAACCTCTAAGGCCACTTTGTCAGCTTGCACCTAGATCTGCATCATTACATTATTACAAATACAAGCTTTATCAAAAAGAGAAACATGAATATCCCGAGAACTGTGAGAAAAAAGCACAACATTTCTATCTTTCCACAGAGTAAATAAAATTTCTAGCCGAAAGGAATGCCAAATCTGGGTGAACTGGGAAGGCATTCTGGGAGAGTCACCAAGAAGAACCATGTGCCAAGAAAAGGGTTCTGGCCTGAAGGGAGAAAAAAAGTCATGAATCCAATTTCAGTAATTTTGAGCACGACGACAAAACCAAAAAATATGCATGAGAGTCTCCGAGTGACCACAAAAAGGGCATTTGGGGTTAGGAACCCCCATATGCCTGAGCCTAGATCCCAATGGTAAGCCCTGGTATAACAAACACCAGGAAAAATGAGCAATTTTAGGCTCAGTAACAACATCCCAAATGATGTGAAATCTCCACCCCCAGCTCTTCTGTGAAGAGGAAAGATGCCAGCGGTGTTTGAGCGAGTCAATCATGGGCAAATGAGGCATAAGCCAAGAATACCCAAATTTCAGCTTGTAACTGGTGAATGGAGTGGCAGGATACCACTTCTAGTCTTTCCACCACGGTCTGAAGGACTGTATTCCCAAATTGTGCAAGAGGTGAGGCGGAATGGAAGAAACCAGCAAGTCAAAAGTCTGACAATCTGGGCAGATGAGCCGAAACTAAACTCGGAGATCATCCCAGGATTGAAGACTCATGGTGCTTCTAGAAAAGACATCTTTAGGGGTCTGAATGCCATGCTTGTGGAACTGAAGAGCACTAACTCCTTGCATTTTGGCAAGAGGAATCCCTTCCTGGGCAAAAAGAGGAGACCACCAAATGTTCTGCTGGTTGAAAGAAAGACCATCACGAAATCCATTTCTAGCCCACCGAAGCCAAGGCTTGATAGACTCCCAGGCTCTCCAGATACTTTTGGCAACAAAATTACCTTGGATTTGAATAGGTTCCCTCATAACCAGAAGGGTTTGAAAGCCAATCCTCTTCCAGGCAAGCTTTTGAAGAGGAAATCCTGAGGAAATGCAGTGCCGAAGCAGAATTTTCTAGGATTCATCACCAAAGAGGCAACACACAATCCACTTGGCACAAAGGGCATGTCCTTGCTTCTAGGTATCAATTAAACCAAGCCCGCCAAAGGACTTAGGAAGGCAACAAAAGTCCCAGGTGACTCTGTGAAAGCCTTGATGATCAATACCAGAGGCCCAAAGAAAATCCCAGAGAAGTTTCTCGAGCCGTTTGTAAGAGGCTTTGGAAGGGGCCCAACAAGAGGAGTAGTAAACATGCACAGCGGCCAGAACTTTGGAGCAGATCTAGAATTTTCCTGCAAGGGAAAGCAGCTTCGTGATCCAGTAAGTAAGATTTTTTTCAATCTTAGAAATCACTGCATTCCATAGATCAGTAGGATTGCCTTGAAAAGCAAAGGGGATACCCAGGAACCGGAATATCTCCCCATGCTGAATTTTTGTCCAGGCAAACTGCGAAAGCCAGGGAGGCTCGGGAAGAGCCAACTGTCTGTAACAGAGGGTTTTGTTCCACTGAATGGCAGAGCCAGAGGCCAAGAAGAAAGTGTCTAAACACTGCAAGGCTGCCTTGATATTCTCTTCATCCTCTGCCAGGGTGAGGAAGGAATCATTGGCGAAATGGCCATTGACTAGCTGTTGAGAAGAATTCGACAAGGAGATTCCCCTAATAGTTCCCATAGAAATGGAATGAGCAAGAAAATAACCAAACCCTTCGGCCGCTAACACATAAAGAGCAGGAGCTAGAGGGCAGCCCTGGTGAATGGAATGAAAAATCCCGAAGGTGGAAGACTGGCGGCCATTGATGGTAATGCAGGCGGAGGCATCATTGAAGAGCATCTGCACAGATTGAAGAAATCTTGGGCCGAAACCCATAGCGTGAAGCATCACAAGGATAAAATGCCATTCAATACGATCATAAGCTTTAGCAAAATAAATTTTGAGAAAAAGGGCTTTTTGGTTAGACTTACGAGCCCATTCCATACCTTCCCAAACAACAATGATGTTGTCAAGAATAAATTTTGATTTAATAAACCCTATTTTTTCAGGCCGAACAATTTGCGGAAGCATGTGTCGGATCTTAAGAGCTAGAGCTTTCGCAATGATCTTGTAGGAGACATTGAGAAAAGTGATGCGCTGCCAGTTACAAATATCTTCAGGATCCCCAGACTTGGGAATGAACTTGATATTCCCCTGATTTATGATATCCATAAGGGATTGGGTATGAAAGGCCTCCAGGTAAACCTGGTGAAGATCCGGGCCGATGGCATCCCATAGGGTTTTGTAAAACTCACAGGGAAAGCCATCACAACCAGGGGCTTTGTCATCAGCCATAGCGAACATAGCTTCTCGAAGATCCTGCAGGGAAAGCAGTTTTGGTCACAAAAGACCCGTTGAGCAGGGGAGAGACACTAAGGAACCACCGCGATGCAATCCTTGAGAGCCTTCTCACTGGCAAGGGAGTGGCCCTGAGTAGCAAAGACTTGTTCATAATGGTGAACAAAGGCTTGCAAAACATCAGGAAGCTCCGTGAAATGGGAAGGACCTTCACAGATTCTGGCTATGCCTGTACTGGTATGCCAAGGATGGAGGGCAGTAAAAAAATCTTTAGAGAATTGATCTCCAACCTTTAACCAGTGCAACCGGGCTTTGATATGGGCTCCTCTGGTAGCATGGTTGTCAGCCACTTGCTTCTGATGACGTAACTTGGCAAGATTGAATTGAAACTCTTGATTGAAGGGGTCCTGACCTAGGGCTTCGGTGGCAATACGCAAGGCTTTGGTGTTGGCATCATAGGCTCTATGATGACAGTTGGCCAATTGCTGGCCATAGATGCATAAAAAGTGAGCCGTACGCCTGAGGGTGTCATTCCACCATTGAATCCAACCTGTTAAGAAGGTGGGTCTAGGCTCCAGGTTCCAAACCCGGTGAATGTGGGCCACAGTGGTAGGATGCTGAAGGACAGAAGTATTAAAATAGAATTGCGTGGTGGGAGGCCTAGCCTTAGCTGTCTGCCAAACAATATTAAATTGGATGGGATAGTGGTCTGACAAGGTCACATCAACAAGAGGAAGGACAGGTAAGGCTTGTTTATCAGAGAAGGAAAAAAAAGATTGAGCCAAGATCATGGCACGATCAAGCCTTTTATGAATTCTGTCAAAAGAAGCCCTGTAATTAGACCAAGTGTGCCAGGCCCCATCAGAACGGTGGTGGCTCACATTGGGATCAAAGAGCCCTAATTTATTGTGCATGTAATACCAGGCTTCTCTCTCACCAGTTGTCCATCGAAATGGCATGAAACCATCTTTGTCAGCCGCCATTTCCACCATATTGAAGTCCCCACAAACAAGCCAAGTAGCAGGTGGCAGAGAATCCGCAAGCCAACGCCAAAGGTGAGATCTTTCAACAGCATCATTGGGAGCATAAACATTAACTATGCCGAAGGAATGATTCTCAATAATGAAAGTGGCCCAAACCACTCATTGCATGGGATCTGAACCATGACTAACCAGCAGAGAATGCCAACGAGGAGAGAGGAGAGTAACAACTCCGCCTTGGCCAGCCTCATGCTGAGAACAGAGAGCAAGGCTCTTAGGCCAAATAAATTTACAAGCAACATCAAGCATGGAACCAAAAATCTTAACTTCATGGAGGCATAAAACATCCAGGTGACAAAACCGCTTACGGAAATCCCTAACAGAATATTTTTTGTGAAGGTCTGTCAATCCACGAACATTCCAAGAGATGTACTTCATGGAATAACAGTGTCATCCATTCCATCCTCGTCCCCAAGGGAGGCAAAACTATTAGACAAATACCTTGGGACGAAACTAGACCCAGGAAAATCTAGAGTAATATTACGCCGCTTGTCCTAGATGCCATTGTGTATAGCCTCAGCACGCCCAGAAGGGCTGCGAGAGTGGCGGAAAGAACTGGAGGGAACAATTTCGGCAGCCGTAAAAGGCAAGCTAACTGCAGGAACAGAAACTTGGGCGATGGAAACATTTTTCCCCTGCTCAATAGGGTTTGAAGCTTCGATAATAGGGGTTTCCAAAAAAACTGTGTTATCAGCGGGTGGCGGATGGGAGGTGAGAGCTGAAACAGGCTGCTTGGGGAGCTTGTTGCGGCGACCGACAGTGACCCATTCATCTTTTTTGCCATCTTCTTTCTTTCCAGCTTCTTTTTTGCCAGCCTCAACCGGTTGTGTATTAGCATCCTTGGAAGTAGGCTTGGGGCGAGGCACTACCAGAGGGCAGTCCTTAATCTTATGCTCCACTGATTGACATCGGTAGAAAGTATTGGGAAGGTTAAGATAGAGCACCTTCTGGGTGAAGGTGGTATCACCAACCTGAATCTCTGTGGACTCTTTAAGGTCCCTAGAAAGGTCAACCTCAACACAGAGCCTCTTGTGAGGGCGCGGATTAAGAAAATGATCATGCTCGAGACATATAACCCTACCAAGCTTTTGCGCTATGGCTTGCATGAAAGGCCAACAAGGTAAGGGGAGACCAGGGAACTCGACCCACACTGGGACCTTGAGCTTCTTGTCATCAGAGACAGAGAAGTCACGAGACCAACACTGGAAAATTAACAGCGAGGTCCTGATATTCCAGGGACCTTTGGCAAAGATAACCTCCACATGGGAGGGGTTAGAAAAGTGAAAAAGGAAAAAGCCTTTAGTAAGGCTCTGAATGCCTTCCAGGCAAATTCCGTGAGGAGTCCAGTTCTTCGCAACCCAGTCCTTGAGAACATGTTCAGGGGGGTTGCGACCTAGAAAATAGCTAATCAGGGTGTGTGATTCAAGCCAAGTGCATGCATCGTTGAATTCATTAATGGGTAAAACAATGTCAGGCTGAGCCATACCTCGTGGAATACTTTGGGTACAAACTTGCAGGGGCGTTTGCTTGGCGGCGCCATTGCTATCCGAAACCACACCAACACCAACATCAACTGCTTGGTGGGAAGTGGCCAGAGCCATAAATACTAAGCTATTTCTCACAATAACTGCGGTATGTGTGAAGGACGAAAACGCAGAGATGGACACAAGGTGAAAAAACCCTAGCAGAGCACAGACCGAGCATGACCGATCTCCAATTCGAGCCAATAAGTTTGAGAACGATTTGATTCAAAAACTAGGCAACTTAATTCCAATAACAATATCATAATTTGAATGTTTAGATCTTTAGTGATCACATAATTGATACAAGAACATACACAAATTATTCCAAAAGAAATCTTTTGATTTTTTTAAATTGAAAAATCAAGTGACATTGAAGTAGATGACCTTCATTTTGTCAATCATTATTTTTACCTACTTTCGTCTAAATGGGTATTGCTTTTTCTCATAAACAACACACTCTAAGCTTTGACTTGTGTAGGTGGCCCATGTGAAATCACACTAGCTTTCTTCAATAGGACACATCTAAGAGTTTGATATAAATGAATGATCTAAACAAATCAAAACTCAAATTGTGATGTTTAACTCAAATCTAAAACGAAATGAAAAATGCAATCATGTTTAATATTTTTGTAATTTAATGAAGAAAATCCTTCGAACTGAATTTAGATGAACCACCTAAACAAGACAAAACTCAAAAGATATTATTTAACTCAAAATACTACTGATTCAAAGGGTTGTAGCTTAATTGGTTGAGCACAATTGGTGAGGATGATGGTATGAGATATAGAAGTTGTCCACCAAGGTTCTTAAACATGGCTACTTAGCTGAAGGAGGCTTGTAGGTTATATATATGCTTACTCAAATCGTTGTATTCCTCTATATAAAAACTAAGATGTCGACATCTATATATGCTAACATGTTTCCATCAAAAAAGAAATGACAATTAAAGTCAGAGATCCAAACTTATGTGTTGTGTCATTCAACATTTCAAATGTAGGTCAAAGAGTGCTAAGTGTAACATTCATGAAATATAGACCAACGAATTTAAGAACCACTACTTATAAATAAACTAATAAATAAAACTATACAACTGAATTCTAATAGCAATAATAAACTAATAAATAAAACTATACAACTGAATTCTAATAGCAATATCATAATTTGATTTGTAAGGTATTTGATATATTATTTAATCTCCTTCAAACTCAATTTTAAAAGCACCGCTCCATTGGAGACAGTTGAGAGCATTTATGATTACTTTATCAATGGCAATACCAAAGTCAAATGCCCACAATATATTTGCATAAGAAAATATGGGAAAGTAAACCCGCGTCACTTTCGCTTTGAATGTGTGTAATGCGTGTAACTCGGGCATTTCTCCACCCGCATTTGCTGAGCCATAAAAAAACAATTAGACAAAACTATTGTTATTATATCAGTTATTATATCAGACCATTTTGAGAATCATCGACATTTCTCTGAAATTACTCTCTCCTGTCCAAGATTTTACGGTTCTATTAGCAAAGAAAATAATGTGAAACGGCATGTCGTAATAATCACTCAAAACACTTGGAAGCTGTGAGATATTAAAAAAACTAGTGCTTCACCTTGAAAAACGTCTAAATAAAAGGCAGGTTTGAAAATTTGGCAACATATGTAGTTATTTCAATATGTACTGATTTTCAGGAAGATAAAAATATTTGCAGAAGTTTTTCAAACTGGTTTTCAAGCTGAGATACTATTTTAAGGTGTCATTAAAGGCTATTTTCTTGTAAGATTTAATAGTATTTTTTATATAAAAAAAGTCTTTGTATAGTTCACAATACCAGTCATATGTTTTTGAGTTTACATATGGTGACAGCAATATGGGACTACCCCATATTCCTTGGAGGAAGCACCTAACTTACTCCTTGTGAGATTTGAACGTGTGACCTCTCTTTAAAAAGCGCAAGTTCTCTAAATATAGCTGTAGTGATCTTTGACGTGTATATATTGGTATTTATGAGAAAATTGTATACTTCAACTTTGATGTCAATTTGATTTGGGTTCTTTATGTATAAAAGCTGATAGAATATGAAATGTGTATTTATTTGTTTGTTTTAGCTTTCATTTATTTATATATTTCATTTGTCATTTACTTATGTATCTTGATGCAATCATTATTACATCGTAGTTGTTCTTTACGTAAATTGAGTCTCGGAATGTATTTCTACTAATGTAAGATGATTGAACAAAGATCTCGTCTACTCATTTGTCATTTTAGTTGTTTTATGACTGTTTTTCTTTAGTCGTTTTTCTTTTTGTAATATCAAAATTGTCATGTTAACTTGGAAATTACTTACAATCTTGTAAGATTAAATTGTATGTTTACATAAAGCTCTTTTAAATATAGTTGTGATGGACTTTGACTCGTATATATTGGCTCTATATTCAGGAAAATTGCATGTTTCAACTTTTTTGTAAATTTAATATTTGATTTCGGTTCAGAAATGTATATATCTACCTGTTTGTTATTGCATTTATTTATTTAAACATTTTATTTGTCATCCATTAACATCTTGATATGATCACTATTACTATTATGTCCATCTTTTTATTCATTCTAAACTAACTAAATTCAAAAATCTAACCATAATTAATACTTTGTCTTAGATCAATGTTAGCAAGAGTTAAGGGGAAACTATAGTCCAGAGATCTATACCCTTTGAATAGATCTTAATGTACTCTTAATACCCTAGATGACACATCAAAGGAAATTAGCAGATCCAAAAAAAATCAGAATAATTAGACATTTGTACCTCAATAACTCATAATAACAATCATAACAAAGATAAGGGGGACCTGCAACAACTATAAATACAGGTCTAATTATTGAGAGGGGATGGGTGAATTAGTAATCAACAAATTCACCTAAATCAACTACTTTAAACTTTATGTACCAAAACATTCAATATCAACTAACATAAGTAAAACTTTCAATGCATGCATCCACAAATAATCAACCACACAATGTAAACACCATATTTATCTCATGGAAACCCAAATGGGGAAAAACCACGGTGTGAGTTGGTACCCACAAAATCTGTACTCTTTTGGAATACACCTTGTTGAAAGCTTACCCTAAAAAAGGTTTACAAAATAATGTTAGGTGCTACCCGATTAAGGGATTTGCCTTTAGATCTGTTAGGATATATTCCCTGTTAGGAGAAGCCTTGTTAGAGGACTTAGAACATTCAATTAGAATGCCACCTTGTTAGAGGATTTATAATAAAGATCTATTAGGATCTGCCCTGTTAAGGGATTTCACTGTTACAATGGTTAAAAATCAACATATAAAGTGATGTGTAATTTGCACTACCTCTGCATGATCAGACCCAATTAAGCTCTATACTTCTTCTCCATATTTCATACTCTTCCTTAGCTTTATCGCACTTGATTCCTTTACTTGCTCCTTCACCAAATCCTTCTGCAATTCGTAATCAGGTCTCTAACTTCTTCTTCTTCAACATTTCAATAAATCGATTTACTTCCACTGACTTAAAACAAACCCTAGATCTGAGATATGAAGGATCTAGATCACATTAGAAAATATACAATGTATCTAGCCACGCATAAATCATTTTTCTCTGACCACATCGACTTACATATGGATTTTACCTTGGTAGTTGAGCCATCTTAAAAAACTTGTTTGATCAAAAAGAAACTTCTTGAAGAATCCACCTCAAACACATACCTCGAGCAATGTGATGTAAAATGTGTTCTACAAATCATGTAACTACCTTACTACTTCACAAAAAGCATCACCGATACTATTTCCACTTTGAATTCCTTCACTGATCCACAAATATTCATAGCCTGTTCAACAATCTTCTTGTTTACCTGTTCATTTTGTTAATACCACTTCCAGTCAAATAAACTAGTTGCACCGGTCAACAATATGAGTCACGCTGGAAAACATAGTACCTTGACATTGTTCACAATCATATCCTATGACCGCTCCACCAAATAATTTACCGATTTGAGATAACATTCAAATCACTTATAGTCTGTCACTGACTATTTTTAGCAGTTACCCAACTTGAGTTCAATTAAACATAACCAACTTAATTATTCATATCAAAAGTCACGATGGAAAATTTAACATCACAATACATGACATATACTTCCATTAGAATATCAACTTCAAAAACATACTGAAACTCATGATTCATTTACACAATATCTGGTAACATACTAAAAACACTAAGTCAATCAGTTGACATCAGTGACAACCAAATAACTGATTCACCTGTCATCAAATATGTACCAATCTTCATCAATGCAGTACTTAGCATCACTGAAACAATTATGCTAACAATTTCCCCCTTTGGCATTGATGAAAACACTATGTCTCTCTAATTTCAATCCTCTTACAAACTTCTGCAAAATGTTTCTACTTTTGTTTATACCTCTGATCATACATCTGCTCACTATGTCATATCGATTCATCATCATCATATACTCCCCCTTTCATCTTCATCATATATGTTCTTCTCTTGTGTGCATACATATTCTCTTCTTTTATCAATTTCCTCTGTGAAATATATATTTTCCCCCTTGGACAACAACGCCAAAGATGTTTAAACATTCAAACATCTCTCTTAATACTTGTTAATACTTAATACTTGACTGATCCTTGCTTGTTCCTTCTTCATCGTTGTATTTCAACATCATACTAAGACTTCTCCTCTATGGAGTAGTCCACCATTACATAAATTCATACATATGATTTTATGATAAAAACATATGAACTGATACAATCAACATCATCCTCTAATTACCTTTAGATATGGGAACAACCCCTAATCTACCTCTGAGATACTCAAAGGTATCATTTTTTAATGACTTGGTGAATATATCAACAAATTGTTCTTTAGTAGACACATAATCAAACCTTACATCATTCTCCTGTACCTTTTCTCTTAGGAAATGATATTTTATTGCAATGAGCTTTGTCTTCTATTGCATCACTGGATTCTTGGAAATATTCATTGCACTTGTGTTATCATAATAGATAACAACCGGTTCAATAACCTTCTCATGAATTCCCTCAAGAATTTTTTTTATCCATACCAATTTGTGACAGTTAAGAGTAGTAGTAACATACTCTTCCTTTGCAGTAGATTGAGAAATACAATTCTACTTCTTACTAGTCCAGGAGACTAATATTTCACCGAGAAAGAATGCTTAACCACTTATATTTTTCCTATCATCAAAATTTCCTGCCTAATTTGCATTAGTAAACACATTCAAAGAAAGATCTCCATCCTTACCATACCATAGGCCATAATTTTTAGGTCCCTTGAGATATATAAAGATCCTCTTTAGTGCAATCAAATGTGAGTCCGTAGGGTTTAATGAAAACCTTTCAACAATACCAACAACATGTCCAATATCCGATCTACTGTGTACAACATACTATAGTTTATCAATCATGGATCTATATAGAGTTCCATTTACCTCTTTTGATTCATCCTCCTTAGATAATTTGCAGCTTGTGACCATTGGTGTTCCCACTGGTTTTGAGTCTTCTATGCCAAAGGTTTTCAAAATATCCTTCACATACTTTGATTGCCTTAAGTATGTATATCCCTTTCTTTATTTGTTGTAATTGAAGTCCAATAAAGAATTTGATTTCTCCTATCATGGAAATTTCAAATTCCTTCCTCATTTCTTCTACAAATGACCTGCTCAATGCTTCATTTCCACCAAATATTATGTCATCAACAAAAATTTCAGCAATCAATGTTATGTCTTCACTTTCAAATTTTAGATATACATTTCTATTGTCACTAGTTCTTGTGAAACCAATCTGAATAATATATGCATGCAACCTTTAGTACCATTCTCTTGGAGCTTTCTTCAATCCATACAATTCTCTATGCAACTTACATACCATGTCTTTACCTTTTCTAGTAGAAAAACCTTCAGGTTGTTCAATGTATACTTCTTCTTCTAACACACCATTCAGAAAAGTAGATTTTACGTCCATTTGATAGACCTTAAAACCTTTATAAGTAGCATATGCTAAAATTATCCTTACACCTTCAAGTCTAGAAATAGGTGCAATGGTCTCATCATAGTCCAGTCCTTCTAATGCATACTTTTTGTAAACTAGCCTTGCCTTGTCTATGATCACTTCTCCTTTCGCATTCAACTTATTTCTAAAAATCCATTTAGTACCTATAAAATTCTTGTTATTAGGTCTGGGTAGTAAAGTCCATGTATTATTCTTCTCCATTTTATCTAATTAATCTTTCATATCCTTAATTCAATCATCATTTTCCAAAGCATCTTTAACATTTTTAGGTTCTAATTTAGATAGTAGACAAGTGCTTTCCCTTACCTTTCTCCTTGTCATCACTCCAAAATTTTTATCTCCAATAATCTAATCTTGGGTATGATTAGGTTTCACATACCTTGGGGTACCGGTTCTGTTATTTGGTTACCTTCATCACCACTCACCCGTAGTGGATCATTCACTGTAGAATTTGTATCTAGCTCCACCAGTTGAACATAAACAAACCTATCATAGTCTTATGGTTCCTTCTTGCTATCTTCCTCATTTTTCTCAGAAAATTCATCAATTCTAATACTGGGACTTTCAATCATCTTATTAGTATGCTTGTTCAAACACTTATAAGCTTTTCTTATAGTAGAATACCCTAGAAATGTCCCTTCATCACTCTTAGAATCAAACTTACCATTTTGTTCATCCTTCTTTATGTAACATTTACTTCTAAAAGTTTTGAATAATTGATACTAGGAGTATGACCATACCATAGCTCATAAGGTGTTTTGTTTTTACCTTTCTTAATTTGTACCTGATTCAAAGTATAAACAACAATGTTTACAACTTCCCTCCAAAATATTTGAGCCACTCCAGGTGTTATACACCAAATTTGCACCCTATTAAACTTGAAAGTATAATGATCTAGTATAACATGGGAATCACTTCCAGGTTGTGGGACCTTTGCTAACTGAAGTGAGACCTCCATATTCTAGGCCGGTTATTCTTGGATAATCACCTATTTTACCTTTTGAAACTTGAAAGTAAACTTGGGAGGAAAAGGGATAGAATGAAAACTAAAATATTGAAAGCAATAACTTAATCTATAAGGTGATACACCAAAAATGGCATGAATCATAACACAATGACTAAGAATTAACATGAAATTCCTGAATTAGGACAAGTAAAACTTTCTGAATAGGCTTGCAAAATTGTTTCATAGAGAGGTCAGAGATGAAACTATTAAAGGAAAGAAAATATTTCATAGAAGTAGTTTCAAGGAGATTGACACAGAGTATGACCTGCAAACAAACATCCACTCCAACAAATAGGCACATAAATGAGATAAGATAATAAGGAATGAACAAAATTCACACGATTATCCTTATTAATCATCCACAATAGTACACAAAGATGTAGAAAAGAAAGAGAACTTAAGATAACCCATAAATTTCTTCAACACTCGGTCACTGTATTATTCTTCAGAGAGAATCCCAAACAAATGAAAACCCGAGGGAAGGAAAAATGCCACAGAAAGTCTTACATAAGCTTGAAAAACTGAGAGTTATAGACATATGAAAATTTTGAGGACAAGAAAATTGTCACAGAAAAATTTTACACATTCCAAAAATTCTTACAAAAGCTTCAAAAAACACTTATATACAACCTCTTCAACCACCATGGTTCGGGAGTCAAACTAAAATTAATGCAGATCAGATTAGGGTTACAAAAGATATCCTTTCGAAAAGATCAAAAACCCTAAAATGGTTACCTCTGCACATTAATTCCCTTGAAGATATCTCAAGCAATCAGATATGCCTTGGCGACATCTCACAACATCATTAATTTGACCAGACAGATCAGCTCAATCCATCTATCTTCTCTGCAACTTGGAACACGTCACCACCACCATGAAAGCTTTGAGAATGATTTGAATATTTGAATTTAAATACAAACGGTCACATGTGGCACTGAAATACCTCATCGACAGCCCGGTTTTAAAAATTTATCATCTTTAAAACACAACCGTCAATGCATCTTAAGTTACCTGTAAGCCCAAGATCTCATATCACAATGTGGCATGCAGGTGCAATGTCTCAAATAATATCTTCCAATCATATTCACTTAAAGGAAAAGCACAGATCGTAGGATGAAGATCAACTAAACCAGACGTAAAATCAACCCTTGTCATCGAAACTGCAGGCCCCACTTTACTGGGAAGGACACATGTCATCGTTTCACAATGCCTTGAAGAATCTTTCAAGCTCAATATGGTGATAAAGGCTTTGCAACAACCATCTGATTGATTCCTTCTTCGTGACTCTTCCTCTAACTTGTCTTTAACCTAGATTACCTTAATTCCTTTGTATCTCTATGTCTCCAGATCTTAGATTTAACTCTATTTTGGATATAAGATTCAGAGATACAACCTTATCTCTGAATAATTGAATGAGAATCAACTAGACTTAATCTTGACTCGGGGTTATCTAGAGATTACATGAAAAAAGAAAACTCTGAGTTAATGAAAACATTCACTAACCCCGGTCTGATTTGGAGATATAGCAACAACCCTCTGATTAAAACTTCATCAATGGCCCTCGTGTGATCTCTGAACAAAAGTCTTGACTTAGGCCAAATTACGAGACTCAGCGATAGCCACAAGATCTAATCTGCATCGACAGCCAGTACTTAATCTCAATATCTTTCATGACTTAATCACTTAACCTCATCGCCAGATTGCTAAATGAGAATGACTAACCGCCAAGCATTAATAAATGAGGAGATAAAATACATAAGAGATAAAATCACATGGAAAATAAGATCTTAAGTGGCATGAAAAAGTAACTCAAAATTAGAATGTTGGAGATTTGATTCTGAACAGTTGATTGATTGTATGTTTGTCATTGATGACAACATATAATACATAGAAGTACTTCTATATGTACTTATCCATATGATGACATGAAGAATTGCATGGATAGATACATGTTGTTGACATGTTCATTATGCTATGTTCATACACGCAGACCCAGATATGATGTTTCAGTAAAGATATGCAATTCTGTTATTGATGGTTACAGTTCTAGAGGAATAACGGTTTAAGGCCGACGTATGTAACATGTTTATTGAGTTGCACCTATCTTCAGGATATGCGTGTGTATATTCATGATGAGTTATGAGTTGTTGATATTAATCCAAAGGCGCCAAACGTATTTCAAGAAGATTGCAAAGTTATGATTAAATTGGTGAAGCCGACTTAGTGAAGCGACGCGTCTATTCAGTTTGTACTTGCGCGGTTGTAATTATGCTTGCACACTTAGTAGAGCTAACAAGGATGTTATGAAGAGTTTTCTAACAGGTCCCATGATCTCATACTTGGTGTATGTACTTATAGAAGGTCATTTGTGATAAGAAGAGTTGCGAAAGCCAGAGATAAGAAAAGCAGAGCAGAGTGTAAAAGCAGTAGAGCTACATTTATCATATGTTGATAATATAGATATTGAAGTTGAAGATTTCAGAATATAGATAAGATTGTTGTAGTTCTTTACAAGAGGTTAAAGCATCGGCGCACAAAAGGAACTGATTAGACAAGCAGTGTCACAAACAACAGTTCACCTTGTTGATAGAGTGTGTATCAAATAACCAGAAGGTTGTAGCCTTCACCACTTGGACAGTGATTCCTTGGATAGTGAATCCACCACCCCTAAAAAGGTTATTGTAAAAGACTCCTAATAGGGTCAGACCCTTAACCAGGTCACTATACTAGTGCATTGTAATGAACAACTCCTAACAGGGTTGAAAGATCTTCTAACAGGGATTACTATAAACAGTATAGTTCTTTGTGGGTACTAATTCCCACTGGGGTTTTTACCATTTGGTTTCCCCGTAACCAAATTGATGTGTTGTGTAATGTGTTATCTGAATGTGAATTTAATTTATATCAATTTGGATTAATAAGTACAAAATATTTAAAGTTGCTGATAACTGATCCACCCCCCTCCCTCTCAGTTATCCCTGAAGTATTCTAACAATTGGTATCAGAGCCAAGTACCTTGGAGAGAGCCTAACAGCTTAAGGTAGATCAGATGGCATACTTTAGAAAAGAGAGCCCTAAGTTTGATGGAGAGAACTATCTGGATTGGAAGAACAAAATGATAACAGATCTACAATGTGTTGGCTTTGAGATCTTTGAGATTGCTACACAAGAAGTTGATATTCCATCTTTAAAAGAACTTGCAAAGGATGATGCTACAAACAGACAGAAGGAGGTATTCACAGCAAATACTATTGCCAAAGAAGCCCTTATTAGTGCCCTATCAGACAGTGAATTTTCTGAGATTAAGAAAGTTGACCGAGCTTATACCATGTGGAAGTATTTGGAAGATATGTTTGAAGGAGACATCCAAGAAAAGAATATGCATAGAAAGACATGGAAAAAGAAATATAATAGTCTTGAAATGTTACCTGAAGAAAACATTAGAGCTTATAATCAGAGGATAAATGAAGCAGTATCTGGAATTAGAAACAATGGAGGAGAAATTTCAGAAGAAGACATAATGGATAAGTTAATGACTACATTGACAGCAGACTATGAAAGCAAAATCAACATTCTAGATGAGACCATGCAGTTTTCTAAAGAATTCAAGAGAGAGACTTTGATCATAAAAATATCTACATTTGAGATATCAAGATTGAAGACTGAACCTAAGAATGAAATAGCCTTCAAAGCTTCAATCCATGGTAAGAAATCCTCACACATCTCTAGTCATAATGAGAATGAAGAAACTAATGAAGAGATAGAAGAGATAATTGCAATGATTGCTAAGAGAGAAAATAAAGGAAAAGGAAAGTATGAAGGACAGATCCCATTCAAATGTTTTTCATGCAATAAGATTGGTCACTTTGCATCTAAATGTCCCACAAGAGTCAAGAAGTTCAGATCTGATTACAAACCTAAATATAGGAAGGAATGTTACCATGCTGAAGAAGG
>MU223776.1:13359724-13424745 GCA_018584345.1 Thuja plicata
TGGTTTCCCCATAACCAAATTGATGTGTTGTGTAATGTGTTATCTGAATGTGCATTTAATTTATATCAATCTGGATTAATAAGTACAAAAGATTTAAAGTTGCTGATAACTGATTCACCCCCCCCTCTCAGTTATCCCTAAAGTATTCTAACAGAATGATCCACAAGGACCTAGGGTTTAAGGGTCTCCTTAGGGTTTTAGACCTTAAAATAGAACAAGGATTTAACTAGGCTTAGAAACGTGCATAAAATAAGGTAAAGACAAAAAAAAACTTGACAGTAACCTTACAAGCTGGGCTGAACCCTTATGGGAGCCACATTTACTCCAAATGTAGGCCAAAATAGGATAGGATAGGAAATTTTGGAAACATTTTTGGAAATTTCTGCTGAATATCTTCTTGCTAGACAAAATGAAAACTAGTGGCCTTAGACATTCCATTGGGCATTGAGTCACAAAAACACAAAACTGAGGAACTCTGGAAGTAGGAGGACTGAACAAGGAAGAGGAGAAAAGAAACCAAAATAGGGAAAAGAGAACTATATACAACAACCACTGACTATGCAAAAGCACTTAGGTGAAATTAGGAAAACTAAACCTATAAAACAAAAGACAAGCAACAAAGCTTGATTACAAGGTAGGACAAACCTCAAAGAAAGGCTTGAGGTGAAAACCATTGACTGAAATTGGAAAGCTTTCTCCTTCAAGTGTTGAGATCTTAAAAGCATTATGCTCCTTGCATTCTGAGATCACAAATGGGCCTCCCCAAAATGAATCAAACTTTTAATGTCTACAAGGTCTGCTCTTGAATTCATCCCACTTGAGGAATATGTCTCCTACATTGAAGTTCCTTGATCTAGCTCTCTTGTCAAAGATTTTCTTGGTTTGCATCTATTGGAACTTTACATTCTACATAGATTTGTATCTATTCTCTTCCAACTCCATGAGCTGAGCATAGAGTGCCTGTAAAGGATTTCCTTCTTCAATGAAAACAAGTTGGGTAGTGAGGTCTAAGGTTGGGAATTCAGTTGAAATGGGTAGATTAGCCTCTTTTCCATAGAATAACATTTAGGGGGAGTTTTGAATTATCTTTTTTGGAGTGATCTTGTCTAACCATAGGGAAGACTTTAGTTTGGAATGCCAATCTCTTTGATTCTCTTGCAAAGTGCTTTTGATTATACTGATCAAATTCTTATTGGTGGACTCTGCCAAACCAATACCCTGAGGGTAATAATTTGAACTAGTGCTAAGATAAATGCCATGTCTAGCTTCCCGTTTAGTGACTTTTAAACATGTGAAGGCAAGTGCATTGTTAGATACTATTGAATCAGGAATCCCAAACCTATGTATGATGTCATCATAGAAGTTAAGGAAAACAGTCTCATTAGCCTCCTTCAATGCAATGGCTTCTATCCAACGAGTGAAATAATCAGTTGTAGTGATTATCCATTTGTGTCTTGCACTAGCTGGGGGGTTAATTAAGCCTATGAAGTCAATTCCCCATTTTACAAATGGTTTCTCTATCTTAATTGGTTGCAGAGGTAGAGCTAGAAGCCTTTCTTTTCCTATAATCATAACACATTTCATGCACTTTCTCACATATACATGACTTTCCCTAAAGATGGATGATCAATAGTATCTATCCCTCATGATCTTGAAAGTAGTGGTCCTAGGAGAGAAATGACCTCTAGAAATTCCATCATGAAATTCATATAGAACATCTGCTATCTACTTTGAATCAATGCATCTAAGAAGGACACCCCTGTGATATCTTCAAAAAATAACATCATTTATTAGTACAAAAGGTATAAACTACAACCTATAATACCTTCTTTTTTCTAAATCCAAGCCTCCAGGGCACTCACTTGTCTTCAAAAAATGAACCATATCTGACAAACAACCTGTTGCCTTGTCATGATCCTCTGTTGCATGTATAATTAGGGATGACTCCATTTGTTTTTTATCCTTTAAAGTTTCATCCTTATTCATCTATTCACAAAGGCCTCTACCTCTAACTAGCTTGGTAACCTGAATATCTACATCATATTTCACGACTCTATTTATCCATCCAACTCTCTTTTCATTCAGGTCTTTACTAAGAAAGAATTCCTTGATACTTGGATGAGTGAATCTTAGATATACCTTGCTATGGGTCAACAAATGCTTGAACTTCTTGAGGCTCTTCACCACAACAAGAACATGTTTTTCTACAAAAGAGTATCTTTGTTCATATTCTTCCAAGCCTTTGCTAACGAAAGCAATGGGCTTCTCCAATCCTTCTGAGTTTTGTTGAGTTAACATTGCAGAGATGACCTCAAAACCTCCATAAGCATAAATAATGAAGTATTTTCTAAAATCAGGATTTAGTAAGGCAGGAGCCTCTGTCAAAGCCTCCTTAATGGATTGGAAATTTCTCTTCCCTTCTTTGCTCCATCTAAAAACTAGATTTTTCTTAAACATGGTTGTCAAAGGCTTCAAAAGATCTGCAATATTAGGCAAGAAACACTTGACAAAGTTAATCCTGCCTATGAAGGATTGTATACTCTTCTTATGAGATGGTAGGAGTAGCTCTTAAATGGATGCAATCCTTTCAGGGTCCACTATGATACCTTTCTTGGAAACACTCTAGCCCAACAACTTCCCTTCATGCACTACAAAAACACATTTCTTTGGATTGAGGGAGATCCCAAACTCTATACATCTTTCAAATATTTTCCTCAAATGCTTAATGTGATCCATTGCATGTTTGGATTAGACTGTAATGTCATCAAGGTATACTAGCACAAACTTATACATGAGGCCCTTAAAATCCATGTACATAGCCTTTTGAAAGGTTGCTCCTAGATTTGACAAACCAAAAGGCATTTTTTGATAGGCCATGGTTCCCCATTTGGTTGTGAATGTTATCTTAAATTGATCCTCCCTATTGACTAGGATCTGATTATACCCTGAATAGCCATCTATCAATGAGAAATGTTAAGA
Source organism: Thuja plicata (assembly GCA_018584345.1). NCBI lineage: Eukaryota > Viridiplantae > Streptophyta > Pinopsida > Cupressales > Cupressaceae > Thuja > Thuja plicata. The sequence continues at coordinate 13,362,704 of MU223776.1, forward strand.
CCCAGAGACACGCTGTAGAATTTGTTCCATGGATGGAAAAGGGTGGTGATCTTTGAAGGATGCCCTATTTAGGTCCCTAAAGTCAACACAAAACCTCAGTTATCCATTATGTTTCCTAACAGGAACAAGGTTAGACACACAAATTGTATGTTTAATGGGATATATGATGCCACTCTCAGTTAGTTTAAGAACCTCTTTATGCATCGGTGGCTCTAGCTTGGGGTTAACAGGCCTTTGTTTTTGCCTAACTGGTTTAGCATTTGCCTCTAGTTCTATGGTATGTTGAGAAAGTGTAGGATCAAAACCTTTGAGATCTTCATATTGCCAAGAAAATACATCACTAAATTATTGAAACAACTGGATGTAAGACTACTTTTCCGATTTAGTGCTTACCTTCCCAAAATTTAAGTTTTTACCTTGTTCAAGCTCCAAATCAGTGTAATGTTGTTGTTGAACTAGTAAGCTAGTTTTATTCTTTTTGGCTTGATCATGTGTATTGAAGATTGATTCTAAGGTTACAAGACCCTTAGGAAACTTATTGGACTTGAGTTGCACCACTTGATCATCATAGTTTTGCATCAATCTATCTTGATTGTGCTATGAAAAAATGACTTCTTCAAACAAGAATTGCAGAATTTTCTCATCATTTTCAAATACTTGCCAATTGACATCATTATCAAGAATGGAAGGCGTAACAATGATCTTAACATGTTGTTGATGATTTTTTAATGGAATTTTATTAGGGATATCAAACTGAGATCCAACAACAGCTAACCTATATGCATGTTGATTCAGCTTCCTAGGAATTGCAATTATATTAAAAGCATGAAAGTCCTCAATTGCATCCCACACCCTATCCTTGTAGGCTTTCATAGTATCATTTTTAGTTGCACTTATCTCCTTCACTTGGCTAACAATTAATTCACTATCACCATGGACCCTTAAAGCTTTAATACCTCTTTTCCTGCTCCACTCTAGTCCATGAATCAAGCTTTCATATTTAGCAGTATTGCTTGTACAAGAACAACTAAATCTAAAAGCTGCATAGTATTTCTCACCTTTAGGAGAGATAATACTTACACCACCACCAGATCCATGTCTTCTTCTAGAACCATCAAAGAATAACTCCCAAACTTCATTTCTCTCTTCTTCTGATGCTTCACTGGCTGCCTTAAAGAGACTTGGCATTGTGAGACCATCTTCTTGTATCATGTAGTTCTCCAAACCAACATTCCAAACAACATCATCCTGAGCCTCTAAATTATTTTCTGATTCCCATTTATCTAGGTAGATATTTGGAATTCTCCCTATCTTGGTATCTGCTTCTTAGATGACTGGAACATCAATTTTATCAAATGTAAGGAAGCTTGCATTAAGGACATTTGATACATAAGGTTCAATATGTTGGACTGCTAATGAATTAGATTTGATAGTCACCTTACTTCCATATCTAGTATGAAAATGAATATGGGACCAATCAGGAGAAAGGTAATCTCCTATCTTGTTTGTAAACTCTCCTGATAGACATAAGGAAAAAGGAGCAGGGAGATCTATGATATAAATGTCTATAGGGATAGATAAGTTAGGACTAGTGTGAAGGATTAAAATTGTATTCTTGGCCACACCTATTGTGTTTATTGATGAACCATCAAGCTGTATTACTTTCTTTTGAAATGGTTTATATTTTAGCCCTATCTGGTCAGCTACCCTCTTAGGCATGACTGAGCTTGTGGCTCCACTATCTACCATAAAATTATGTACTAGGAAATCTCCAATTATCAATGATACATAAAAGGGAGGTGGCTTTGTGTTCTTACCTTGGTTAGAATCCACTTTGGTGTTGTTGTTTGGAATTTTCTTTTCTAGATCAACATTAACCAACACTAGCTTGGAAACATCATTAGTGGACTGTTGTGTAATTTCTTCCTCAGACATTGCCTTCTTTAAGATCTCAGGTTGTCTTGGAATAGCTAATGAGTCCCACATAGTTATTTTCACATTAATTTTCTTCATATTGTCCACTATATTGAATGGTACTATTGCATGGATTTTCTGGTGTGCTTTCACCATTGTGGGCTCTACATCTTTGGTAAATTGGACACCTTTGATTGGTATGATAGGAGGTCTTTTCAGTATGTCAATAGTGGGTGTATGTGATGATTCTGTAGATGTGGCAACCTTTCCCTTCTCCTCTTTTTTCTCTATGTCCTGAGCTCTTCTCTTGGACCGAGTATTGGCTGCAATTGAAGATTCACCAATTACCCCATTAAAATCTTCCTCTTTCCAATTAAAGAGAGAAGTCTCATTAGATTGTACATATTTTTGTGGCACTGATCCAGCCGAGGATGCATCTAAAGGTGTGCTTGATGCATTTTGTGCCATGAGTGCTTGGTTCCTCAACCCATTCAAACATGTAGTTTGATTATGTGGCTGATTGTAGGGGAAGCACCATTCATTTTATGTTGCTAGGTAGTGTTGTACAGGAACCATCTCCCTGACTAGATTTGCAGAATTAAGAGGTGATGGGTTATAAGGTTGATATGGCCTTTGATTAAAATTCTATTTCTGACTCTGGTAGTTTCCTTGGTATGGTGGTCTACTTTGCTGATAAGATTGTCCCTACGCTTGATACTGTTGATTAGGACTTAGATTTTTTTGTTGGAAGGGTGGCCTAACCCCTTGAATCTAATTTTTGATATTGATCAACTCATTACTAAGTTTCTACAATAATTTATTTTTTTCCCATTGATTACTTTTCAATAAGCTATTTGTTTCTTGTTGATTACTTCTCATTTCTTGCAGTTCTTGGGAAAATCTTGCTTTCGATTCCTCACTGCCTAAACTAGTTTGAGGTGATACTATAGTGGGTATAGGAGTGAATGGAGGAATGTTCAAAGACATATTGGGATGAATATTAGGGAAAATATGCATGGGTGGCCTTGGGGCTACCATACCAGCCTGAAATAGACAATTCTTGGCCTTAACAGCTATATCAAAAGCCTGAGGTAGTGAAGTACATCCCATGGATTGGATCATGACATATATGTTTCTATTCAAACCTTTCAAAAAAAAGGAAATCATAATCTATTGAAGGCCTTACAGAAATAAGGATCCTATTCCATGTTTTGAGAAATCTATTATTGAAATCTGTCATTTGTTCTTGAGGGGCTCTTTTGATAGTAGCGAGTTTCTCTACTAGGGACAAATGATCTGATTTATCTTCAAAATATTTGTTGAGGGAGTGTCCAAGTCTGTCCCATGAATCGATGGATCCAACTACTAAAGTTGAAGGAGGATTCCAACAACTTGGTAGCCACATCTTCCCCAGTGACATGGTGTATACTACAGATGGTAACCACATCTCCGACGTTCTCACAAGCTATTGTTTGGATTTCACCTGTGAAATTAGGTAAAATTTTTCATGCTTCTAGATGTACATTATAATGTTGAGAAAAATTCAATAGGCTACCCTGATTAAAGGGTACAAATGCAAACTTATTTTCCATTGTAGGGACTGATATTTGCTGACTAATGACTATATGGGTTTCACTTGAACTAGTAAGTGAAACTGAATCTCTTAGCAACTCTTTTCTTAAAGATCTTCCTCTCCTTCTTGTAAGAAACAACAAGGGGACCTTTCTTCTACAAAAGGTGGTGTAGACTGCACTCTCCTTATAGGGGATGTCCTTTTGGATGTTCTCCCTTTTCTTATTGTTGGAGACAACTGCAAAAATTTAGAAGGATTTGAGCTTCTTTTCTCTATATTTCTCTTAAACTTTAGTAGGAATGGATCTTCTTGTTCCTAACACCAATGGAGTCTCTAGATATGCCTCAAAAGAAACACTCTAGGTTAGTACAATGTAATTAGGATATCAGAGACAACATAGCTTTAAAAATGAACTTCTTTGGTGTCCCACCGGGAGTGCCAGAACTGTTATACCCCAAATTTGCACCCTATTGAACTCAAAAGTCTAATGATCTGGTATAACATGGGAATCACTTCCAGGTTGTGGTACCTTGGCTAAGTGAAGTGAGACCTCTAGATTCTAGGTCATTTCCTCTTGGATAATCACCTATTTTTCCTTTTGAAACTTGAAAGTAAACTTGGGAGAAAAAGGGATAGAAGGAAAACTGAAAGACTGAAAGAAATAACTTAATCTATAAGGTGATACACAAAAAATGACATGAATCATAAAATGATGAATAATAATGAGCATAAAATTCCTGAATTAGGACAAGTACAACTTTCTTAATAGGCTTACAAAAGTGTTTCATAGAGAGGTCTGAGTATTCAAGGAAAGAAAATATTTCATAGAAATAGCTTCAAGGAGATAGACATAGACTATGACCTACAAACAAACATCCACTCTAGCAAATGGGCACATAAATGAGACAAGGTAACAAGGAATGAACAAAATTCACAAGATTATCCTTATCAATCATCCACAATAGTACACAAAGATGAAAAAATAAAGAGAACTTAAGATAACCCATAAATTTATTTAACACTCAGCTATTGTATTATGCTTCAGAGAGAATCCCAAACATATGAAAACCTGAGGGTAGGAAAAATGCCACAAAAATTATTATATAATCTTGAAAAACTGAGAATTACAGACATATGAAAATTTTAAGGACAGGAAAAATGTCACAGAAAAATTTTACACTTTTGAATCTTCTTACAAAATCTTTAAAAAACACTTATATACAACCTCTTCAACCACCATGGCTTGGGAGTTGAACTACACTTAATACAGATCAGATTAGGGTTACAAAATATATCCTTTGGAAAAGATCAGAAAACCTAAAACGGCCACCTCTACACATTAATGCCCTAAAAAATATCCTAATCAATCAGATATACCTTGGAGACATCTCCCAACCTCATTAACATGACCAGACAGATCAAACCAATCCATCTACCTTCTCTACAACTTGGAACACGTCACCACTGTCGTGAAATCTCTGAGAATGATTTAAGTATTTGAATTTAAATACAAATGGTCACAGGTGGCTCTGAAATACCCCATTGAAGGCCCCGATTTAAAACTTTACCATCTTTAAAACATGACCGTCGATGCATCTTAAGTTACATGTGAGCCCAAGATCTTAGATTGCAACGTGGCATGCAGGTGTGATGTCTCAAACAATATCTACCAATCATCTTCGCTTAAAGGCAAAGCGCAGATTGTAGGATGAAGATCAACTAAACTTGACGTTAAATAAACCCTTGTCATCAAAATTGCATGGACCACTTGACTGGGATGGATGCATGTCATTGTGTTGCAATGCCTTGAAGAATCTTTCAAGCTTGATCTGGTGATAAAGGCTTTGCGATGACCATGTGATTGATTCCTTCTTCTTAACTCAGCCTCTAACTTGTCTTTAATCTAGATTACCTTATTTTCTTTGTATCTCTAAGTCTCTGGATCTCATCTTTAACTCTGGTCTAGACATGAGATTCAGATATACAACCTTATCTCTGAATCACTAAATGAGACTTAACCAGACTTAATCTTGACTCAGGATTATCTAGAGATTACAAGATAAAAGAAAACTCTAAGTCACTAAAAACATTTGTTAACCCCGGTCTGATTTGGATATCTAGCAAAAACCTTCGAAATAAAACTTGATCAACGACCCTCGCATGATCTATGAACAAAAGTCTTGACTCAGGCCTGATTACAAGACTCAATGACAGCCAAAAGATTTAATTTGCATTGATGACCAGTACTTAATCTTGAGATCTTTCATGACTTAATAATTTCATTGCAAGATCAGAAGATAAACAAAAAGTTCCAATACTTAAAATCATTGCCATATCATTGAATGAGAGTGACTACCAAGAATTAAGAGATTAGGAGATAAAATACATAAGAGATAAAAGCACATGGAAAATAAGATCTCAAGTGGCACGAGAAAGTAACTCAAAATTAGAATGATCCACAAAGACCTAGGGTTTAAGGGCCTCCTTAGGGTTTTAGACCTTAAAATAGAACAAGGGTTTAATCAGGCCTATAAATGTGCAGAAAACAAGGCAAAGACCAAAAAAAATTGACAAAAACCTTACAAGTTGGGCTCAACCCTTGTGGGAGCCACATTTTCTCCATTTGTAGGCCAAAATAGGATAGGATAGAAAATTTTAGGTAACACTCCCCTTTATATCAAAAGTGTTCTTGCACATTCAATTATGGATTTGTTCCTTCTATCTGCAATTCCATTTTGCTTGGGTGTGCTTGGTGCTGACATTTGTCTCTTGATTCCATGTTCTTCAAAAAAATTTATGAACTCAAGTGAGGTAAACTCACCTCCTCTATCAAATCTGAGACACTTTAGTGCTTTACATGTTTCTTTTTCAACTCTTTCTTTATACACCTTAAACATGTAGAATGCATCAGATTTATTCTTTAAAAACTTAACAAACATCATTCTTGAGTAATCATCAAAAAATAAGATAAATTACTTATCTCCATAGTAGCTCTTTGTTCTCATTGGTCCACACAAGTCAATATGTTCAAGGTCAAGAATGTTCTCAGATGAATAGAATTTATTGGTAAAGATAAAACTAGTTAAATTTCACAACTGACACTCCTTACACATAGCATTTTCAGGCTTAGCTAAAGTAGGGAAACCTCTAACACATCTTTTCTTACTGACCTTTACCAAGTTATCAAAATTAACATGACAAAATATTTTATGCAATAGCCACCTATTTACCAGTTGAAATTAAATCTCCATATATTCATGAGATCTTGCAAACACTATTACTAAATTCCAATGTGAAACCTTTGTTATTCAGCTGAGCAACACTTAATAGGTTATACTTTAATCTGTTAGCCCAATAAACATTATAAAAAATAGTGTTATCATTAATGCTATTGAACCTTTACCTCTTACCACACATGGAGAACCATTACCAAATCTGACTGTGCCTCCATCACATTCTTCCATTGAAATAAATTTTCTTTTGTCACCGGTCATGTGATGTGCACACCCACTATATATTTTTTAGTTGCCATTGTAATTAATGCTTGAAATCAATTCTTTCTCCTCACTATCTCCTTCTACATCAGTTGAGGGTTCTTATTTGATTTCAAAAAAAACTATATCTTCCTCATCATCTCTTCCATATGATTCTTCATCATTCACTCCTTCTTCTGCTAGGTAACATGCCTTCTTTCTGTTGTCTTTGAAGTTCCTGAATTTCTTGAAATTATCCTTCCTATCATTGTTAGGACACAGAGACGCAATATGGCCAATTTTTTTACATGAAAAGTATTTTAAGGGAAGTTTACCTTTGTACTTTCCTTTTTCTCTAGGTAATCTCCTTGCTAGTAGTGCTTCCAACTCTTCTTGTTCTCTTTCCAGCTCACATAAGATATAATCATAATCATGATTTCCTTCAAAACTGTTAGAGAATTATTTTCCTTTCTTTGATGATCCAATGGTTAGGTAAGATTTGAATGTAGATTCTACTCTATGCATACTATTATCAAAGTTACTTAACTCAAAAGCAATAAGCTTTCCAACCAAAGAGTCTAGAGTCACATTTGTAGGATTGATAGATCTCAGTTCTTGTATAGAAGATACTCTAATAACATACTATAGTAGAAGGGTTATAAAGATTTTACTTACCACTTCATCTTCTTCAAGTTGACCACCAGCTCCTTTGTGTCATTCCCAAAAGTTGGGCAAAAACACACCAATTTTTTTTTTTAAAAGACGTTAAAGGTTTACTAAACTATCCCAAAGATTTCATGTGCACACAAAATGATGCTGAGAGAAACAGTTATCAGAATTAGTTTAAGTATCTGAAAACAACACAAGTGTCCAACCAGAAGAAGGTTGGCCATGTTTGACTAAAAGTCAAACTATGTAGAATAGCTTCCAGAGCTATCCTACAGGGTTCCTTAAGCAACATGCTTTGATCAGGCATGCAAACTGAGACAGTTGACTAAAGTCAGCCAAAGTTGACCAGAAAATTAATCATGCACTGATATACATGAAACTAGGATAATAGGGTTTGTTATGCTATAAGGAAGGGATGAGTATGCAAATCGAGGTAGTTGACTAAAAGTCAACCAAAGTTGATAAAAAAGTCAACCATGCTCTGATACATGTGTAACTGGGATACGTGGTGTGTTATTCTATAGGGGATACTAGAGCACAAAAATTGAGGAGATCTGTCCTAGGTTTGACCATGGTTGACCAAAAGTCAACCATGCGAGGATACGGTCAACAATACCATGTTGACTAAGAAAACCTATACATAATGATAAAAAGTTTCTATAACCCACTAATGATGTATTTATGTCACTCTAGTTATAAACATTAACCTAATTAAATTAATATTAAAGGTTCAAATCTAACATTAATAAATATAATTATTAATCTTACTTTAAACAATACATTTAAAACTAATTAACTTAATTCCTTGATGATCTAAAATCTTGCATCAATTAATTACAATTATTATATACAGGAAAAATAACCCATTTTTTGAAAAAATTAGTCTTAAATCAAAATAAATTAATTAGATTTAACTAAATCTAGTTAAATCTAAGTCTAATCTAAAATAGATTAATTAAAATTATCTTAATCTAGTTAAAACTATGACAATTAAAAACCTAATTAAAATAATTCTAAAATCTAATCTAATTCAAGATTAGATTTCATTTTATATTGTAATAATAAATTTTCAAAATGAACTCTATAAATAAACAAATAAACTAACTTCTACCTAACAACTAACCTAGGGTTACTAACCCTAGGTTAGGGATACATGTCATAGGTTGGCCCCAAATGGAGGCGGTCAAATGCCAAACGAAGTGGCAAAGAAAGGTCACACATCATAGAAGGGAGGAGGGCGGCAAGGAAAGCAACGCCACCCGCTGGAGGGGCAGATGGTGGAGGCTGACGGGTCTTGGAGGGTGGGGAAGGGAATGTTTAAGGGGTGGGGCGTGGGCGGTGCTGCCCCCACTTTGGTTACACTGTGGGCGGCGTGAGCCCCGGTGCAACCTCCATGTGGGGTGGGGTGGGGTAGGGCTTCGGCCCTCCCCACCCGAAACCTTCCTCCATCTTTTTTTTAATATATTTTTTCTTAGATTTCATAAAACATTTTTTCCTTCCTTTTAAAAAATGTTTTAAAATGATAATAGTTTAGGTATATAGATATTAGGCATTTTCTTTGAGTAAAAATATTAATTAAATTTTTTTTTGACTGGTTTAAAAATCTTTGTTACAAAAGAACAGACATATAGGGCAATCTTTTTTTATTTCAAAAAACATAAATGGGACCATAACATTTAAGTTAAGTTAATGTAGGAATTAGAATTTTGATTTAGGCATTTTTATTTTGCAATAAATTTTGAAAAATTCTAATTGTAAAATTGTAAGTATCAAATTCATACAAACACCTAATCTCATTCAATTTCTAATTAAGCAAAATAGGCATGAATTATATTTCTCTTTTTTTTTAACAATAATTTAATCTCATAAAAGAAAAAATTTAATTTGCATACTATCTCATTTAACCTTAGAAAGATACAAAATAACTTCAAAATCTTCTTTCAATTAACATATAAAATATAATTACAAAATCTTTTGAAACTCCACTCCACAATATGGGTAAAATAAAATTACATAGCATCACATGGATACAATGGAATCCCTGATTCAAAATTTCAAACATAAATATAATTGCCAGCTCCTAACATCCAGGAGTGAGCTTGTCAGAATGAGGTTGACCATGGAGGCTAACCTCCTAACCTAGACCTTTTCAAGGTCACCCAGGAGCTAGGGGATCCAGAATGGAATGGGAAAAAAATATGTAACCACAAAACACACAAGAACTCAAGCAGATAGATAAACAAAAAAGTAAACTCCCATAGATGGGAAAACAGGAGGAAGGTCTCCAAGAGGCCTCTTGAAAACAGTGGTGGTGGTAGACTGTCACAGTTGGAGAAGCCTAAGTATACAATAAAATCACAAGCCACACATGGACTTGGAATGACTATCTACACAAGATGCAGTCATAAATAAAATCCTCCTTTTGCCCCCCAGGTGCCCTCAGGTCATACTTGGCATCATGGGTATCAAGAACCTCATATATTTCCCTCCTCACATGGGAGACTCTACACTAACTTGGAGTCACTTCCTACCAGCTGCTTCAATTTTATTCTTCCCTCCCAAGGGTGAGTGTGCCTTGAAGAATCCCATCAAAATGGAGTACAAAGTAAATACAACAAACTAAAACCCCAAAAACTCAAAACTTGAAAAAAACATAAGATTTACATAGGACTCCATTAATGGAGTTCCAAGCTAATAACATTCATAAACCAAGAAAAACTACTCTAAGAGAAACCAACCTTACTCCAAAGCTTAAGGAAAAACTAAAAATCTGAGATGAGCTATCCTTCCAAGTCTTCTCTTCCAAAAAATCCTTCAATTTTTGACATGTCTCTAAAGGTAGAGAGTGGATGAACAACCCAAGCTCTCCATAAAACCTTCCCTATAAAGGAAAAGCTCCAAAATATTTGGAACCAATCAATGATGAGGTGGCCCATCCCTTTCCTCCCACTTGCCTTCCTTCTCCATGAATGGAGTTAAATGCAACTTGGGAAGAAAAGACACAACTCTTGAAATTCGCTCAACTTTGAAAAGGAGACTTTAGGGGAGTCATAATTGAGTTTTGAGGCTCTTAATGGGTTGAAAATGACCCCTAACACCTAGGGTACTAAGTTGGGTAGCTAAAATTGACCTCGGTTACCTTCTGGGAGCCTAAAAGACCCTCCTAAACTCCACCTAAATTTTACCCACGGATTTCTAAGTCAAGTCGACCATCTAGAAACTTCATAACCTAGAGTAGGCTTGGGTAATACACTTACGTAACCCCTAGTTAACCCTACACCTATCCTTGTCACACTAACTAGCCATGCCAACACTTAATTACCACAATTGCCAAAATTGACATAATTTAAATAAACAAATGACATGGCTTAATCACATTTACTTTAACTAAATTAAATACACACATACAAACCAAATTCATGAATAAAAAACTTAAGCAAAGAGGTCCATGTTTCTTTTTATAAACAAGACCTTGGAATTCATGGAATATAACATAGGTTCCAATTCTAGGTCCCCGCTTTCAATCCATGGTCAACTATCCCTACAAACTCATTGCACACATCAGTAGGTCCAAAATAACATGATATGAAGCATAATACAACGTCAGTACTAAATTGCATATAGTATCTGCATTTGAATTTAAATAAACATATCATCAGTTTTTGAAACTAATTTTCATCACAATTGCATCCACAAAATTATTCCCACATATGACATCATCATAAACTGAAACTAAATTAAAACATAAGGTATATCGAGTGCACCTTGATTACATAACCAGGTACTGAATATATAACATAGGATTCAGTAGATCCCCAAATACATAAGAGTCTCAATAGTCAAAGTATGTCTAAGAAGATAACCATTGAAAGTATAGAAAATAAAGTAGTAAAACTATGATAGTCTAAGGTAGATCTCATAGCCACCTCCTCTAGGAATGAAATTCCTCCTGGAGTTCATCAAAGAGGATAGGGTACTGTTATATCATCTATGTTATGTCATCCCAAGAGGTTGTAACCTTGTCATAACAATCCCACTAGACCCTAACCTGGTCCAGCTCTCGGCCTTGAAGACCCAAGGTCTGCCAAGACAATATACCAAAATGGTCCAAAAATAGCTACCCATCTATCTCCACCTGCAAGGCATCCCAATCTATCACATGAGACTCATCATATATATAGTTCTGGAAGACTGAAACATGAAACACATCATGGATGCATGAAAGGCTAGGTGACAAAGTTAAGCGATAAGAAACTGGGCCTATCCTCTCGAGGATCTCGAAAGGTCCAACCAATCAAGGTGCAAGCTTAGAGCCCTTTCCAAAATGGATTGGAATCTTATGTGGTCGCACTCTCAAGAAGACCCTATCTCCAACCAAGTAGGCTTGATCTATCCTCTTCACATTTGCATATTTCTTTTGCCTATCTTGATCTTCCACTAGATGTTTTCTAATCAAAGTCACTTGTTGCTCTATATCTCTAACTAGCTTAAGTCCAATGGATACTCTATCCTTGATGCTATCCTGACTGAGTGGGGTCTTGCATGTCCTACCATAAAGATTTTGGTAGGGAGGCATACCCAAGGATTTATGGTGCCCATTGTTATAGGAAAACTCCACTAGGTGTAGGTATTCCTCCCACCGGGTTTGATGGTCCATCACATACATGTGTAGCATGTCTTCTCACACCTGATTGACCCTTTCAGTCTACCCATCAGTCTTAGGATAATAAGTTGTACTGAAATTGATCCTACTACTGATAGGTGCTTGAAGTTATCTCCAAAATGATGAAGTGAAGAGAGAATCTCTATCCAATATGATCTTACAAGGTACACCATGAAGTATGAATATATCTTGCAAGAACACCTACGCCACTACTGGTGTGGTAAAGGTAGTACACATGGGTGAAAAATGAGTCACCCTGGTCAACTTGTTGATTGTCACCATGATGACATCATGACGATGAGAAGACATAGGAAGACCTACTATGAAGTCCATAGAAATTCTATCCCATTTCCATAGTGGTATTTCATGAGTCTAAAGAAGACCACCTGGATGACGGTTTTCCACCTTCACCCTCTGAAATTCTAGGCATCTAGCTACCATCTCAATAATTTACAATCTCATGTTGGGCCAATGGTACAACTGTCTCAAATTGGCATGCATCTTCATAACTCTAGGATGCACTTCATAAGGGGCTCTATGATCTCGTGGAATAATGGAAGGGTGTTGTACTGAGAGGGGAGGGGTGAATCAGTACCCTTAAAATTTTTATCAATTAACCTTTAGTAATCTTAATATGCATAACCTAACATTGATGGTTTACTACTCTATGCATGCAATATCATAGCATAAATGTAAATGTATGAAAAAATTATTGAAACATTCATGAAAATCATTAACACATGCCACAAGTATTTGGTAATGTAGAAACCCTTGTTAGAAGGTAAAAACTATGGTGGGGATGAAACCCACATAGATTAAATATCTACAGAATGGAAGGTGCCTATTAGGGCTACAAGTTGTGATCACTTTTGATGATCTTACCTTGTTAGGAGTAACATGTCAGACTTGTTAAGTCTACTCGGTTAAGAGATTTTAGCAACACAATGTATGTGTGCACTCGGTTAAGAGATTTACATAAAGACTGTTAATTCCACCTTCTTGAAGGATTTTACTTCTTTCCACAATTGTTAGAGAGTAAAAAATATGTATGACATGATAGCTTAAAATCTTGAATTTTTGATTACAGATCTATTAAGTTTACAAAATATATGTATCACCTGTTGTGATGAATAATACCTCTATTCTTCTCGGTAACCTTGAATGTAGTTCTTCATAGCTGAATTCTTCTTTATTTGTCCTTCTGCATGAAAACCTATGTATGATCTATAGATGCACTTAGCGGCTACAATCTTCTTCTTGATTTATTAATACATCTATTTATACAAGATTGTGACCTAATTAGGTTTCACGCTTTTCTTGAATAAATCTAAGATCAAAGGTGTAAAACTTGACCTTGATCTCCTTTTTTGCATGAATACAATTAGTTTAACTGATTAAATCCATCATTTATTCTTTTCTTGATCCTCAAGAAATGGTTATCCAGCTAAGCATAAAGTTATTTTAAAGACTAAAGTGCTTTAGCTGACGTGTAATTTCAAATCCTCTATTCCCAGTGAAATGTTGTCTCTCAGTGTAGACTAGTGCTTGGTGATGCCTTTGTAGACTGATGCTCAGTTGATATATTGCTCGATGTTCAAAACATTTTGGTGACCACTACACTCGGTAATTACTGTGTCGGTAATCACTGTTGCTCGGTAAGTGTTGTCGCTTGGTGATCATGACCGACCAAAACTATTTTCTTGTATACTAATGACAACTTCTGATCCTTTAAGGATAATCAATCTCCCCCTTTTGCATTAGTATCCAAAACTAATATGTATAGTATATATACCATGTGTGTTACCTTCACAATGACTCCCCTTATGTGCATGCCTCATTATGTAGATACAATGTATGTACATGTTTCCTCATTTTTTGAAATTAATGACAAAGATGTATAACTTATATAGCTTATCAATTATGTGCGAATGAGATTTCTTAATGGATTCCATTAGCTTCTACCATTTCTCCTTCAAGTAATCTAGGGTGATTTTCTCCAAAGTGAGTTAAGCATGTTGGAAACACTGAGAGGGGGGGGGGGGGGAANGAGGGGGGGGGGGGTGAATCAATGTTTAACTAATTATTCTATTTCATCAACTTTAAACATAAATCATTTATATAACACTTGAAGCTTAACACAAGATCACATAACACATAATATGATTACGGGGAAACCTTGATTAGAGGAAAACCCTGGTGTGAATTAGTAACCACAAATATGCACTAGTATAATGAACCTGTTAAAGTTCCTTTGCCCTGTTAGGAGCAGTCTTTACAATGAAAGCACAATGACCTGGTTAAGGGCCTAACCCTATTAGGAGTCTTTTAAAAATAACTCTGTTAAGGGTGAGGACTCACTATCCAAGAGCTCACTGCTCAATGAGAAATAATGCTACAACCTCCTGAGAATAGATATGCACTATATCCAAAAGTGAATTGCTGTATATGACACAGATGTCTAATCAGTTTCGGTTATGTGCTTATGCTCTTATCTTCTTTAAGGGCTCTATCTCATACTGACATATTTATACTTCTTTTCTCTACATATATATTTGACACTTCAAATATATCTTTATATCTTTATATATATATATATATATATATATATATATATATGTTTATGCCTGAATAGATGTGACTATAAACAAGACCTTAGTCGGCCCAAAAAAAACATTCACAACACTTCCAAACAAATTGGATTAAGTGAGTTTACAACAATTTTTAATACATGATTAAAAACTTATTACAATAGGTGCTTGGTTTTTACAAAATAAAATATTACACGCTAATTAAAAACCTGAAGTCGGCTTCATGCTCTGTATTCTGAACTACTAGTGTACTTGTTCTTTCTGTAACTTGTCTGTACTGAAATTCCATACCATGCATGTATAGGGTAAGCATAAAAACATACCATAGAGTGTAATTCTCAATACGCATATCCTGATGTGATCGTACGCACGTGCGCTGATGCTCTGATCGACTGCAAGTTACTATTTTGTTCTATCTTTTACACTTAGTCAATTTTCACTACATAGTTTTCTATCAAAACTTCATATGAATTTGTTGCCATAATGAAAAAACAAAATAAGTCATATACTCCTTGGGAGTCAACTTGCCAACAATCTCCCCCTTTGTCATTAATGGCAACAAAGGAATGTGGCTAAGTTACTCAAAATTGACTGACACCAAAAAAACTGTATGTTATCTTCCTTTAACATATACTATATCATAATATATTCACTGCTCCTCATACTCATATTCCTTGAATACATTATTCCCCCTTTGACATTAATGACAAAGGTGTCAAAAGTATAAGTCTCTAGATACTTACTCAATATATACATCTAGATATGTTATCTGCAGATTCTTCATCTCTTGCTACCAGAATGCCTTTAGTGCATCAATTATTTGTAGATGGGCACATAAGAAATATGTAAGCTTTTCCATCTTTGTCAAATCCATGCTTGGTCCTTGATCATAGGTAGAAATGGTTGCATCAATCTATTTAATATTCTCATCCAGAACTGCTAAGGAGGGCGCTAGTGCATTTCTCAGTTGAGTCTGCCTAATTCTTATCTTATTGATCTCAAATTTTTCCTTTTCAATCTTGTACAACTGACCTTGATATATGTTGTTGCAGATGTTCATGTCTTGCATGGATGGTTCAACTGATTTTATAACACTATGAACCAAGATATTTGCCTCTTCTATCTTTTTAATATGTTCAGAGGTGAATTTCACTCTATCCATGTAGTTTGCCATTACATTTCTGCCTTTAGCTGCCAACTCTTTCAACATAGACTGACCAATCTTTAATGATTTTAAATCTAAGGTAAAATTCTTTACCAGTTCATTCAATCTTTCCTTTTTGTACTCATCTTCTGCAATTCTAGTAGCTGAGTCTACTAAGCTTGTAAAATGTGCTTTGAAGCTTGTTAGAATGTTGTCTACATCATCAACTAACTGAATTTTAGCTACTTTCTTGTCTGAAGGCACTAGTTCATTCAGAATTTTTATTGATTCCAAAAAGAGAGGGTTTCTCATATCTTGTTTCTCTTTGGCTTTTTCCATGGCTAGGACACTCATCTTGATCAGGTCTTCTTCTCCACATGCATCCAGACTTGCTGAGTCAGGATTTAAACTTAACAACAATGAGTTTGATGGTTGAATGGATGGTGTGAATATAGTATTCTGACTAGTATCCATGCATTCACTTTTTACTAGGATCTCCATGACTGGTGTCTCATTATTTTGATTATCTTCCTCTTTATTCAAGTCTGTTGAATCTTTAGAGGGATCTTCATCTTGTTGTAAAGATGTGTTATCAGTGCATACCTCCTTTGTCTCCTCAGTGCTTACAAATTCTTTTTCAACTTTGTCCATATCATTATCAGAAGTGGTCTTAGATATCTTGATATCATCAATCACTATAGTATCCCTTGAATCTTTTGTTGTATTAGAAGTTATTGAAATTGAGGGTGTTGAAACCTATGGACCTATCTTAGGTGCATTCTGAATCACGGTTTTGTAACTTGTTTGGGAGGAATTGGAGTTACCTTTGCTATAGGCGTCATTGATGGATACATATGTCTATCTAGAAATACCCACTCAAATTCTTTTGGAGTCTCTTCACCAAACAGATCATACTCCTTATTCATGATATGGAGAACTCTTGTTTTGGTTCTTAGGTGTAGCTTTACTAAATCCAACAGAATGACTTTCTCATCATGCAAACATACTGGGAGAAGACTATCCAATGTTTCTTCTCTTATCCTCATATCCTCTTCAATTTCTTGCCTCTTTAATATATCAAGTATGTTCCATACCTTGTCTGGTATGACTATTTTGAGTTCCAATACTATCCTTTTGAACTTTATCTTGTGAGAGATGATCATAGAATGAATCTCTAATTTGTCTATCTCTTGATATTTGTCATATACATTCTTGAGAGATTCTAGTCTTCCTTCATTAACAATTTTGTTCTTTAGAACAGTTATACTAGGTCTAAATCCTACCTCAGGAGGGGCTTGTGTTTTCTTTACCTTGCTCCTTGTAGTTCTTGAGGATGGATGACTTGTAGGAACTTGCTTCTTCCTTCTAGTTAGCTTGCTAGGTATAGAAGGTGGATAAGATTCTAGATCAATGGTGGTTGATGGTGCAAATGTGTCTACATTTGATTTTTTCTTTTTCTTTTTAGGCATATCATCAGCCTTTTCTATTTTCACTTCTATGGGAGTTTTCTCAAGTTCTTTGGCAATCTTAGCTTACCTAGCTTTGTCTAGGTCTTCTTGTGTAACACCGTGAAATTTTAAGATATTTGAGGTAATCCTTGATGCCTTCCTTTTGTTGTCAGCACTATATAAGATAGAATCAACTTGATTTATCTTTTCTCTGTAAGTACCCCATCTAGGTTCATTGGGATCCTTGGGCGCAGATAGGAGGACTTGTGTATAACCTTCCAAAACATGTTCTTCAACATCATAACCAAGAGGGTGAATCCATTTTGTTCTAGGCTCAACTGCCTCCATGAAAGTACAATTAGTTTCCACCATGAAGCATATGGTGTCTTTGTATTTCTCAACTATCTTCTCAGGTATCCTGAACCTCTTCTGCATCTTGATCCTAAATTTTTTGATATCCATATCCATAGTATCTTTTGCACTACTCTCTGATGTAGCTTTTAGTGATATCTGAGTCATAGTAGGTTTACTTCTATCTAGGTAAAGATTTGCAACTTTACCAACAATGTGGAAGTACAGATAGATGATCAAAGAGCCAAACCTGAATATCTTTCTCTTGTCATTCTTAATAGCCTTGATGTTCTCAATTAGCTGTGCAAACAATAGTTCACAGAGATTGTATTGAGTGTTATCTTTCACTATCCTTATTGCTGCCAGAACTATTGTTGCGGACACACTATTTAGTCTGCTTGCCTGCTGAAACTTGTATCCAAGTATCATAGTGAGTAGTTTGATATCATCCTCCTTAATAGGATCAACTATCATACCATGCCTATCAGTTCTAGATAAGAAAAATTGTTCAACCTTCTTCTTAACATCCTTTCCAGTAGGAAGAACTGGTCCAGTCTTAGGAAGTCCAGTCAATTCATGGATTAGGTCTGCAGTGATGTGGAAAGGAACCTCACCAATCCAGTATAGGTCATCATGTATCCTGCTCAGTAGTATCTTCACCCATTCTAGCTCATAGAACTCGTGCGTGTTGGAATACTCAAAGATATGGTTATCAGTGAGATGCGCGTATTCATTCTTGAATGAATAGTCTAGTTTCATCATTGAACCCATAAGAGTTTCTATGCTGTTGTCTCCAACTGTTTCCTTCTTGCAATATATATATGCGCAAATATCTTCTACATGCACAACTCCAAGTGGAGTCTTAGAAAATTCTCCCTCTACATCATCTAGTATGGATTTGAATGGATGCTTCTTAAAGACAAATCTCTTCCTTTCAGCAATGTCAAATACAATTGGGGTTGCCATACTTACTTGCAACTTGGATAAATAGGGTTTCATGACAATTCAAAATGATGTGAATGCTAGGGTTCCATTTCAACTTTTAATCCATTCACCAACTAATCAAATTGATACCTTAGATTTATCTAATGCTTAGTGCTCCTGTGCTCTATATAGGTTTTATGATCTTAGATGTAAACAATGAGAGTAATCAATCAATCCATTGATTTATATAGGGTTTTTTCCACATTTAATGTTCGTAAGTGCTTTTACTAAGACTTTCAAACTTTATTCAAAATGAATTATAGACAATGCATGAATGAATATTGCATTCTTTTTTTATCACTGACATGAATCCAAAGGCACATACTCAGAGGTGAGTATACCAGCCACGCAAGGGTCCAGAGCTAGAATAGCTCCCCCTAAGACCATGAGGGTCAACTATCCAGAAGTAGAAGGTTTGTCCACTGAGGATGCATCTACCACCTTGTTATCTTCATTATTCTTCTTTACTTCAACCCATATTTTATCTAAGTTAGCTTTAGCTTCCACAAACTTAACTTCTCTTGATTCCTCAAACAAAGACTTCTTAGGATTCTCTTGTCCTTTTGTTCTTGATATGAAAAACCTTGAGATGTGTCCAGCTTTTCCACATGAGTGACAAATGATAGGAGGTCTAATGTTTTTATTCATCATGTTTCACTGCTTGGCTGTGTGTCCATTGTAATTACATATCTAACATGTAATGCTTTGTAAGTTTCTTTGAGGTTGGTTTCTCTGATTGTATTGAGTCTGATTCCTCAGTTGTGACTGATTTCTTTGAATTGTCCTGCAATGATAGCCCTATGACCAAACTTATTACAGGAGTAAAAATAACCATTGAAGGGTCTTACATCCTTACAATCTCTTTCCAAGTGTCCATTCTTGTTACAGGAATAACAAGTACGGTTAACTGTCTTGTGCTCTATTTTAGTCTCTTCATGATTCTTAGTTTTCTTTTCTTCTATAGATTCTGTTTGAGATTTCTTTCTTTCTTGTAATGAATTGATCTCAATTTGAGCTATACTATATCCCATACCAGTGTTGTCACCTTTTATTTTTTGTGCATAAATCTATGATTGAATTAAGTCAGAACTTGTGTGAAGTTTATCAATCTTGTCTTTTGCTCCTGATAATTCAGATTCAATTTTACTCTTGATGTTTTCCAACTCCAAGAATTTCATATTAGCTTGCATGAGTTCTTCATCTAACTATTTATTTTCTTTTTTCTTCTCTTCAATAGCCGATGGGCTATTAGTTAACTGATCATTCAATTCTTCTATCTTATCTTTTAGAGACATGTTCTCTTCTTTCAGTTTCTTGACCATTTTTTCCAAATCATTGGTAGAGCAATCTTTCAGATCTTTCCTTAGTTTCTTGATAACCATTTGAGAGCCATCAACCTTTAGTTTTAGTTCTTCATTTTCTTTCTCAGATCAGTCTAGATCTTCAAGGGCTACTTCAAGATTCTTTTTTAGATGTTTTACCTCTATTGAGTCCATGATCTCCTCAAGTGGTTAAACTTTCTTTCAGAGGACCAGAGCTCTAATACCAATTGTTGGAAACACTGAGGGGGGGTGAATCAGTGTTTAACTAATTATTCTATTTAATCAACTTTAAACATAAATCATTTATATAACACTTGAAGCTTAACACAAGATCACATAACACATAATATGATTATGGGGAAACCTTGATTAGAGGAAAACCCCGATGGGAATTAGTACCCACAAATATGCACTAGTATAATGAACCTATTAAAGTTCCTTTTCCCTTTTAGGAGGATTCTTTACAATGCAATTACAATGACCTGGTTAAGGGCCTGACCCTGTTAGGAGTCTTTTATAAATAACCCTATTAAGGGTGAGGACTCACTTTCCAAGAGCTCATTGCTCAATGAGAAAGAAGGCTACAACCTCCTGAGAATAGATATGTACTATATCCAAAAGTGAACTGTTGTAGATGACATAGATTTCTGATCAGTTCCGGTTATGTGCTTATGCTCTTATCTTCTTTAAGGGCACTATCTCATACTGACATCTTTATACTACTTTGCTCAGCAAATATATTCAAAACTTCAAATATATCTTTACATTGCATATATATATATATATATATATATATATATATTCCTGAATAGACACGGCTATAAACAAGACCTTAGTCAGCCCAAAAACAACATTCACAATGCTTCCAAACAAATTGGCTTAAGCGTGTTTACAACAATGTTTAATACATGATTACAAACTTATTATAATAGGCGCTTGGTTTTTACAAAACAATATATTACACGCTAATCAAAAACCTAAAGTCGGCTCCATGCTCTGTATTCTGAACTACTAGTGTACTTGTTCTTTCTATAACTTGTCCGTACTGACATTTCATACCATGTGTGTATAGGGTAAGCATAACAACATACCATAGAACTTAATTCTGAATGCGCATATCCTGATGTGATCATATGCACGTGTGCTGATGCTCTGATTGACTGCAAGTTTTTATTTTGTTCTATCTTTTACACTTCGTCAATTTTCACTACATAGTTTTCTGTCAAAACTTCATATGACTTTGTTTCCATAATGACAACACAAAATAAGTCATATACTCCTTGGGAGTCAACTTTCTAATAGAGCATGCATGTCATAGATGCTCTATGCTACTAAAATTTCTGGGGTGAAAATTAGTCTTTTCCGTAGTCATATGTGTCATCAACGATGTGAGATTCAGTAGTAACATAGCCTGTAGCTCATTTACTTCATCTCTAATTTTTATTTCTTCCTTTTGTATTTCAAGTCTTAACCGTTTAGATTCAATTATATTTTCATAATGCAGTTTGAATGCATTTGGCTTGGTTGAAAGACTTTGTGCACTAGCTTTTAGATCTTCATTTAACTTAGCTATTTGTGCATCGTGCTCGGTGGTGAATTTTTCAATAGTACACAACTTTTGAACTAAGGTAACTAGTTCTTAAATAATAGGTTCTAATGTATTTACCAGTTTAGAAAGTTTCACCTTGTTCATTGCCACTTCTTGGCTTATTTTCTCTATTAGTTTCTAATGATATTTCTCTTCTGCTCTTTATTCAATGACCTTCTTGGCATCTACATTCTGTTGTGTGATTGCCTCGGTCATAACTTCTAGTTGATCAATGATGGGTGAATTTTGATCAATCTGTATGTTAGAGCCTACCTACAGTAGAATATCTTTTGTTGTTTCTAGGACTTGTGTATTTTTGTGTTCCTTTTTGAGATTTTCTAGTTCTTCTTTCCTTTTTCATATCTCCCCATACTCTAATAATGAATCATGATCAAGTGTTCTTGGATTGCAGTCGGGTATGTCTATTATCTCATCAACCATAACATGGGATTTACTTTTCTTGTTCTTATTATTCTTCGAAATGTTGCTTGATGCAGGGGAATGTGGTATGATAGCAAGAGCCTTTTGTTGCTCAGTTTCTATCATTGATTGCTTGGGAGGTGTGGTGTCATGGTTAGGTTGCTTAGTCAGTACCTTTTGGTCAGTTGTAGATGTCTCTACATCAACCTTGTCTTGATCTACAACCTTGTTTGCCTTTCCACTATCCTCGGTGTGTGCATCACTCAATTTATCCTCTCCACTTTTATATGTCTTCTCCCTTTTTTCTTCACCTTTTTCCATCAGTTTGTCTGCTTCTATCTCCAATGGTGTCCTTTGTGACTCAATTATTATATTAATTGCTTGCATCAGTAAAGGTATATTTCTTGGTATTTGTACCTATGCAACATCAGTTTCCTATTCACTTATTTGCTCGGTGGAAACATTGAATTCTTCATCAGCCTAGACATTATCATCAGAATCTCCATGAGTTATATCTTGTGCTGTTATGTCTGTTGTTTCTCCTAATGATTGAAATTTTTGAGGAATATCATCCATGACCTTACTTTCCTCTATGGTCAAGTCAATGCGATTGACATCCTCAGTGTCATTGATGAAGATGTGCTCGGTGCTCGGTGTGGCCTCCTTCTATTTAGTGTGATAAGTCTCAATTAGAGCTAGTATTTTCTTGGGTGGATTGAAGATTTATGTCCAAATATTGTTTATCTCAATGTCAATGTCTTCGAGCTTGTTCTGCAATACCTTGTATGCTCTTGTTTTTGCAGAAAATTTCTTTGCATGCTCCTTCATTGTTTCATCAATTTGTTCAAATGTGGATTTAGGCATGAATGTAGCTAGGGATTTCTCCCTCATCTATTTTTCCATATGCAATGCATATGTCCACCTTGCTGATATTTTATCTTGTAGCTCCTATGGAATATGATTGCCAAATTGTAGAGGCACATATTTAAATGCTACCATCATTTTAATGATTGCTTCTTCTATTTTATTTTGATCCTCGGTAGACATATTTACCCATTGTCTAATTTTATGATTTTGTAAGTGGCCTATATTGATGATGGATTCTGCAATCTCATCAAATTTTTTTCTGGTTTTATGGCCTTTTCTTCTTGGATCCTTTGTTCTCTCTCATCTTCTTCAATTCCATCCTTGTCTTCTTTGCCTCTCATATATCTTTTCCATTTTCTTGGTGCTTGTTTCTCGGTTGAGGATTTTATTTTTTGATATGTTTTCACTGTACCTTTCTTTAGTGGTGGTGAGTCTACCTTAGCTATTTTTCTCCTAGCTCTAGATGTTGTTGTTACATTAGTAACTTTTTATTTCTTGGCCTTTGGTGGCTCTACATCTGATTCTATAGACTCGTAATCACTTACTTCTTTACCTTCACCAATGGGTGACTATTCCTCGGTGACATTTGTTGTTTGTTCTAACTCTTCATTAGTTACCGAGATTTTATGCTTAAGTGTTTTCACCATCTGTGTTTTTTTATTTCCTATCTTCTTGACTACTAAAATGGTCTTTATTCTTTAGTTGGATTCCTCATATGTACCAAATTTTCTTTACTTGGTTGATTCAATAGGTCTTCAATGGATTTTGTAGCCAGATCCTTTTCATTTCATAATCCAATGGTGGTAACCATGCCGTTCTTGGGTTGGCAGATTTTATGAGTGTGGTGTTGGTGTCAACTAAAAAGAATATCTCATCTTTGTATTATTCAACCAAGTGTGTAGGAATTCTCATCCTTTTCTGCATCCTATCCTTAAATGTTGAAAAGTAGTCATCCAACAGTGGAATGAAATTGTCTCCTAGTGATTTAATGTAATCACTAATCTATGTTGTTATCGGTCGGTTTGTGTCCCAACTGACATTACCAACTGAAGGAAATAATTTTTTAAAGTAAATGAATGTGCGCATTAATAGAGAACCAAACTTACATGTTTTAGATCATGTTGATCTAATTGTTCTCATGTTTTCCTATAGTTTCTTCAATAGCAGATCAGATAGGTCCGATTGCACACCTTTCTTTACTATCTTGTATGGTGTGTCAACTGATCCACAAGAAACACTATTCATTATGCTTGCTTGAAATATTTTTTATCCAATCACATATGCACCAAACTTCATTTCAGGGTCGGTGATTGAATTCGATTTTAGACCTCTTCCGTCCCATTTGACTCTAGTTAGTTTTTCAATCTCAGGGCATCTAGGGTGCCTTAGGGATTTTGTCTTCTCAGTGATTAGGTAACTAGTCACTGCATGAATCACATCCTTTGTGATTTCCTTTGGTTCATCTAACCACATTTTACCTTTATTCACTCGGCCGAGCATAATGAAAATCCATTCTATCTTGAATTCCTTCGAGAATAGTAGGTCATTGGTTAACCCTTTCACTTCTATGTGTTTGTACTCATCCTTTAGGTTTCCATCCTTGCATAGCTTCTGATAATCTTCTTCAGGTTCAACTTGTCCAATCTCTGCAACTTTGCAGTGGATGTATGCTCAGATGTCTTTGACCAGTAAAACCCTAGGTGGGATACTTGAATAAGCTCCCTTGTCATCGGGTTGTGCAACAACCTTAGGATAGAACTTTTAGTTTGGTTCTTCACAGGTTGAGTTCTTGATTAGAATGGCCTTCTTGTCTTTTTCCATCTTGATCTTCGCGGTTCGGGAAGTGGTTTCCATTGTTTGTCAAATTAAGGCTTTTCGCAAATAAACTATTAGCTCGATAAGATTAGATACTCATGGGATGTTTTCTGAGAATGCTCATGATCTGTTGGATTTTATTTAAAGGTGCTATGAATTTCTCTACAATGTAGTCACTTTGAATCACTTCTTCTCTCTACAATATTCTCTTTTACGTTCGGTGAACGAATGAGTTCATGTTTGCCCTTTTTATAGAAAAATGTAACCTAAGTGATGCATTAAATGCTTTACGTACTAATCGGTTGACAAAGCATAGATGCTTGGTTAACACACCAATGTCTTCAGCTCAGTGAGTATACAATACTGGGTAAAAAGTGTTAACTTGGTTGTCTTCCACATATTTACTGACATGTTGGTTATGCTTAGTTTATATTAACCGACCATACTAGATTCACATGCAATACCATAGTGCATCTTCATTCATGATAATTTGGCATATTCTCAATTAAAATAGGAATTGATGTAAAATATAGCTTTATAGTGTGCAGTTCCTTACTTGTATTGCTTAGGTGGGGGTGGTGGAATCACATAATCCATTAGATGAGGTGTCACCAACTGTAGTTCTTGATCTAGAATTATCATTGTTTGAAGCTCTCCTCAACATTTGATTTTTCATTCTCCTGATGTCTTCAATAGTATTTCCATTTGCAAAAGTGATTGACTCTATCATGTGGTCTCTGCAATCCTTTCTTAAGTGACCGACCTTATGACAATGTAAGCATGCCATTCTAGGGTTAGTCCAATTTTTGAATATTCTTATCCATTTCCTCATACAGTTAGCAGCTATATGTCCATATATACCACATGTTGTGCAATTTTCCAATGTTTTGGAATCCCAAACATATGTACTTCTCAGTTGATATGCACTTTCTTGTTCTTTAGGTTTCCAAACTTGATTTTTCCTTTTCCTTCATTCATGAGATGTGTGGCCATGTATTTTGCAAGTAGAACAATATTTTTCTATGTAAGATTTATTCTTTGGTTTGTTTAGCTTAGATCTGCATTCATGTGCTTTGTATCCATGCTTATTACAATTATGACAATTACCTATGAATATAGAAATAGTTTTAGGAATACCTGTTTCTTTTCTCTTTCAAACATTGGATGTGTGCCCTCGTTTTCTCTTTCAAACATTGGATGTGTGCCCTCATTTTCCACAAGTATTTGGTAACGCAAAAACCCTTGTTAGAAGGTAAAAATTACAGTGGGGATGAAACCCACAAAGATTCACCATCTACAGAATGGAAGGTTCCTGTTAGGGCTACAAGTTGTGATCACTTCTGATGATCTTACCCTATTAGGAGTAACATGTCAGACTTGTTAAGTCTACTCAGTTAAGAGATTTTAGCAACACAATGTATGTGTGCACTTGGTTAAGAGATTTACATAAAGACTGTTAACTCCACCTTCTTGAAGGATTTTACTTCTTGCTATAATTATTAGAGAGTAACAAATATGTATGACCTGATAGATTTCAATCTTTAATTATTGATAAAAGATCCATAAAGTTCACAAAATATATGTATCACCTATTGTGATGAATAATAACCTTGTTCTACTTGGTAGCCTTGAATATAGCTCTTCATAACTGAATTCTTCTTTATATTTCCTTCTGCATGAAAACCTATGTTTGATCCATAGATGTCCTTGGTGGCTACAATCCTCATCTTCTTGATTGATTAATACATCTATTTATACATGATTGTGACCTAATTAGGTTTCACACTTTTCTTAAATAACTCTAAGATCAAAGGTTTACAACTTGACCTTGATCTCCTAGTTTGCATGAATACAATAAGTTTAACTAATTAAATCCATCATTTACACTTTTCTTGATCCTCAAGAAATGGTTGTCGAGCTAAGCATAAAGCTATTTTAAAGACTAATGTGCTTTAGCTAGCATGTAGTTTCAGATCCGCTTTTCCTAGTGAAATGTTGTCTCTCAGTGTAGACTTGTGCTCGTTGATGTCTCTGTAGACTGATGCTTGGTTGATATACTACTCGGTGTTCAAAACATTTCGGTGACCACTGCACTTGGTAATTACTGCATCGATAATTACTGCGTCGATAATTACTATTGCTCGGTGAGTGTTGTCACTCGGTGATCATGACCGACCAAAAATATCTTCTTGCATACTAATGACAACTTATGATCCTTTAAGGATTATCATGAGCCTCCAGCATCACACACTCATGCAATCCTCTAGAAGAAGGTATATAGATACATCCTCTATGACATAATAGTCCATCAGACTCCAATGTATAGTAAAAAAACTTCCCCTCAAGGGGTCTCTAATATCGAATCAGCTCACAAACTTCTGCATACATCTCATCCTCCTATAATTGATGAAGAATGTGATCTCTCAAATCTATGCTAGTGGACATAGAAGAAAGCTCGTGTCGTCTCCTACTCAAGGCATCTATGAGTACATTCTCTTTCCCCTTAATGTAATGGACATCAAAATCATATTCACATAGGAACTACATCCATCTCCTTTATCGAGCATTAAGGTGTGGTTGAGTGAAGATGTACTGAAGACTTTGATGGTCTAGATGAAGCTCGAACTGATGTCCTAAGAGGAAATCTTGTCATCTTACTAGAGCATGCATCACTACTGTAGGCTCAAGATCATGGGTAGGGTAGTTGAGCTTGTGAATGTTTAGTTTCTTGGATTCGTAGGCTATAGATTGCCCACCTTGTATAAGAACTCTTCCTAAAACATCTAAATAAGGATTTGTGCAAACCAAAAAGTGTTTTGAAGGCTCTGGCACAACAAGAATGGTTGTACTGGTAATTTATCTCTTGATCTCTTGAAAGGCCCTGTCACACTTCTCAGTCCACTCAAACTTCTTTCCCTTTCACTGAAGAGAAGTAATGGGGTGCACTACTCAAGAGAAACTGGTGCATGAGTACCCTAAGGTCTTTAGGAAGATCTTTAATCATTTTGTCTTGTAGGTTGGTTTGGCCAACCATCCATGAATAAGGACTATGTTCTAAAGTCCCTATTCTGTTTTAGGTGTGTTTTAGTGTTAGGAGAGATTAGGGTTTGTGAGTTGTTAAGTCAAGTTGATTCTAGGGGTCTAGAACCTAGAAGTCAACTAAAAGGTCAAAGGGTTGACCAAAACTCAAAAAATGGGAGATTTTCAAGATTTTAATGTTTTCAATTCATTTGAGGTCATTTGGTAAGGTTTGAAACCAAATAGGGTCATCTAAGTAAAGAAAGTGTCATTTTGACAAAAGTTGTCAAAGTTGTCATGACAACATTTCCTAGATTTTAGGAATCGACTCTTATGATGCCCAAATCCAAACTAGAGGCTCTAGACATGTGGGATTAGAGTATATGAGGTTACTACAACCCTAATCTGATGGTTAGATTTCATATTGTACAGACTGGTTATTGGAAAGAACCAATTTGCAGTGTAATTAGCCTACAAAGCCATCATCCAACACTTTTATGGATTGAATGGATTGAATGAAAGCATGGAGAGTGTTTAAAATGTAATTAATTAGATATTTGTGGAATTGGATTAGTTATTTGTTCTTTCTGGTTAGCTTTTGTTTAATTCTTTGCATTCTATGAGTTCACTGGCCAGTTTTGGTCCAGTCATGTAAAAGATGGCTTTTCTTGGTTTTCTCATGGTTCAAACTACCATAACCACTTGGAATCCATTAAAGCCTTGTATATAATTTGTAGATATTGTGTTTGGAGTGTGTGTGTGTGTGTGCAAGGGATGCAAGAGAACAATCAGGCCCTAGGCGAGTACTAGCTATTTTGGCTAGGGTGATTGAGTAGTGCAGTAGCAATGATGATTTCCAGTTGATTGGTATGTGTCAATCAAGGATAGAGGAGTGTAGGGGAATGAGGTGTAAATGTTTTAATGGAAGGAGGAGTGTATAAGAGCTCATTAGATCAGTGGAAGAATTTCATGAAACAAAACCAGCCTCCATGCCCTAGAAACCCTTATTTTTAGGGGTTTGGTGAAGGTCCATTGTACGGACAAGATTGGAATCAGAGACCTAGAAAATATTTAAGGTGAGGAAAACATCACAAAGATTATGCAATTTTTTTCTAGGGGTGTTAAGGTATTTTAGGAAAAAATCCATCTTTTTAGTGACTAGGAGGGCTAATAGGCCTAAAAAGGCTACAAGGCCTAAAAGACTAGTAATTTGGAACCCGATTGGAAAATGGGTGAAAGATCCACAAAATTGGATCCATAGGGTTTGGATTAGACCTAAGAGGAGTAAGGAAACCAATCCATAAGAAGTTAACATCATTGGAATTGTGGGAGGATAGTGAAGCCATGGATGTGTGAATGTTAAGGAGAGTTTAGTGAATAGTTTGAAGTTGTTGGTGAGCTTCTAGTGTGTTAGCTCCTAGTGTGTTAGGGTATTAGAGAGGTATCCTCTAGCTAGGGTAGAGATAGAGACCCTAAGGAAGACCAAGAGAATGTATTGAAGAGAGAAAGAAAGATCTAGGAGAGGATCTCCCCATAAAATTGGTATCATAGCCATTGAAAGGCTTAGGAGTGAATTAGTGTATGTCAGAGTGGAGTGAATCCATAGGTGAGAACATCATGGTGACCAATGTAGAGTTGGCCAAGGATTTTTCAGAGAAAAAAATAAAGAATAGGCTTCTTGAAGAAGAAATGGAAGAGATGAAGATCAAGATGGCAGAAGTGGTGGAGACTCCCAACAAGTTGAGAGAAGAAATGAATGAAGGAATAGATAAAGGAAAGAAACTAGTAGAAGAGGAGGTAGTACCAGAGCCTGATCCTCTTCTACCTGAGGAACCATTCCTCAAGGAACTCAAGGCATTGAGTGGAAAGGCTCTAGAAGGATTACTAGTGTTCTCTGGTAAGATGGATACATAAATGGTTATGGAATGGATTGAAGGGATGGAGAATCACTTCGAGTGTGATGGGATTACAGAGGCACAAAAGGTAAAGATAGCCAAGTCAAGGCTAAGAGGGAAAGCACTCACATGGTGGAAGTTCTTGGAGCAAGAAAGAGAGAAAGAAGGAAAGAAGCCCATAGAAAATTGGAAAACAATGGTTGCAAAGGTGAAGGAGAATTACCTTCCAGAAGACTATGACATTCAACTGCATAAGAAGAGGTAGAACCTTAAGCAAAAAGACCTAGATGTGTCAGCCTATATTGAATAATTTCAAAAGCTTTGTCTTAGATCAAGAATCTAGGAGAAAGAGAGTATCAAAGTTCCAAGGTACCTAAATGGATAAAGGTGGAAAATTCAAGAATAACTTAGTCTCTTTACCGTGACTTCCATTCATAGTTGTTTTCAAATGGCTTTGAAAGTGGAAGAGAAACTCAAGAAGAGACAAGATTCTAGCTCCAGAGGTAGAGGAAGGGGTAGAGACAATAGAGGTAGCCATAGAGGAGGTTCAATTGGAAGAGGAAGTGACAATAGAAGATAAAGTGACTCCATATATACAAAGAAAGGACAAGAAACAAGCAGTAGGGGTGGATAAAATAATAGTGGAAGAAGTTCTTATAACAGTGGCAGAGGAAGATCTAGAGGTTTTGGGAGAAGCTCTCACTTTTCTTCCATGAAAGTCTACAATTATGGGCAGTTGGGGCATCCTGCATATAGGTGTCCAGATAAACAAACATCCTCACAAGGGGAGAAGAAGATAGCTTATGTCCAAGAAGAATATTTCTCTAAACAATCAGAGGTGAGTCTAGATTCAAAGAAAGGAGAACACCTTATGTTGAGGAGAATACTAATCAAGACACCCACCAAAGATGAGAACAGGTAGAGGAGGGCTCTTTTCAGAGTAAAATGAAAGATATTGGGAAAAGTGTGCAAGGTGATCATTGAGTGAGGGTCAATAGATAATGTTATATCTGAGGAGGTAGTAGAGAAGTTGAAGCTGACTAAAATCCCACATGTGTGTCCTTATAAAGTTACATGGTTGAATAAGGGCTAAAAAATCTTAGTGAATGAACAAGTGTGGGTATAATTTTCCATTGGAAAATATCAAGATAGGATACTATGTGATGTGTTTCCAATGGATTCTTTCCATTTGTTTCTTGGTAGACCATGGCAGTATGATAGAGAAGCTATCCATAATGAGAAAGATAATAAGTACTCCTTCAAGAAAAATGGTATAACTTTCAAAATATAGTCTTTAATAGAAGAAGACATAGTGGAGAAGGAAAAATCCAGTGCCATGTTGATGAATGGAAAGGAATTCCTAAGGGATATGAAAGGTGAAGAAGTTGGCTATGCAATCTTGTTAAAGATGAAGGAGGAGGAGACTCATAAGCAAGCACCTATGCCAAAAGAAGTGAGAGAACTATTGGATCAGTTCAAGGACATAATATGTGATGGTACACCAACTTCACTACCACAAAAGAGGGAGATAAGTCATCAAATTGACTTCATACTAGGAGAATCTCTGCCAAATAAAGATGCATACAAGATGACACCAAAACAAAACAAGGAGATAGCCAGGCAGGTGCAAGAATTGTTGGACCAAGGACTGATTAGGAAGAGCATCAGCCCTTGTGTTGTCCCAGTGGTGTTTTCTCCTGAGAAGGGAGGTAAGTGGAGGATGTGTACTGATTCTAGGGCAATAAATAATATAAATATTAGGTATAGATTTCCAATTCCTAGAATAGAAGACTTGATGGATTTATTAGGGGTGCTAAGTACTTCTCTAAAATTGACTTGAAGAGTGGGTACTATCAAATTAGGATGAAGGAAGGTGATGAGTGGAAGTCTATATTTAAGACTATAGAGGGGTTATATGAATTGTTAGTTATGCCCTTTGGGCTTACCAATGCACCAAGCACCTTTATGAGGGTGATGAATGAGATCTTGAAGGACTATATAGGAGTTTGTGTAGTTTTCCATTTAGATGACAACCTCATATTCAGTAAAACAAAAGAGGATCATATGAAACACTTGGAGTTAGTGTTGAAGAAGTTGTAGGAAGAGAAACTCATCATAAACCTTGAGAAGAGTGAGTTCATGAGGGAAGAATTAGTCTACCTTGGATTTGTAGTTTCCAAGGGTGACTTGAAAATGGATAAGGAGAAAATAGAGGTCATTTTGAACTAGCCTACTCCTAAGACTTGAACTAAAGTTAGTAGCTTCCATGGCTTAGCCCAATTCTATAGGAAGTTCATTAGGAGATTCAGTGAGATTTGTGCTCCAGTCCTAGAGACTATCAAAGGAGGATTGAAGACTAAATTCATTTGGACTAAGGTAGCTAATGAGGGGTTTGAAAGGTTGAAAAGAGAAGTAGCCACTCAACCTATATTTTTTTTACCTATCTTTGACAAACCATTCATTGTGGAGTGTGATGCAAGCAACATTGCAGTAGGAGTTGTCCTAAGCCAAGAAGGTAGGCCTGTGGCCTTTTTAAGTGAAAGACTCAATGAGGCTAATTCTAGGTACTCTTCCTATGAATTGGAGCTATATGCTCTTGTAAAAGCCTTAAATAAATGGAGGCATTATCTATTTCCTAAAGAGTTTGTTGTCTTTACAGACAACTAAGCATTGAGTTACATAAACACTCAAGACAAGCTTAGCTTGAGATACATAAAATGGATGGAGTTCCTACAGTCATATACCTTCACTATAAAACATAAGAAGGGGGTGAAAAACAAAGTTCTAGATGCCCTTAGTAGGAGACTACTCACCATTCAAGAGATTTAGTTGAAAAGTACAGGAGTTGAAGGTTTTAGAGACCTATATGAGGGAGATTCAGATTTCTCAGAGATTTACAAAGTGTGCAAAGATTTTGAGAATCACTTTCATAGTGAGTTTATAGAGTATACATTGCAGAATGGGTTGTTATTCAAAGGCAATAAAATGTGTGTTCCTAAAGGCTCAATGAGGGAGAACTTCATATAGGAGAAACATAATGGGAGCCTAAGTGGACACTTTGGACTGAACAAGACACTAGACCTAGTGGAAAGGTTCTACTGGTGGCCAAAAATGCAGAAGGAAGTAAGGAGATATGTGGAACAGTGTGGTATATGTTAGAAGGCTAAAGGAACTTCATCAAATGCAGGACTTTACCAGCCATTACCCATCCCAAACAAACCTTGGGAGTGTATAAGTATGGATTTCATAGTGGGGATACCTAGGATTCCAACTAGTTTAAACAATGTGTTTGTAGTGGTAGATAGGTTTAGTAAGATGAGCCACTTCATCCCATGTAAAAAAACACATGATGCCAGCCATATTGCTTACTTGTTATTCATAAAGATAGTGAGGATTCATGGTCTACCAATGAGAATTGTTGCAGATAGGGATGTGAATTTCATGGGGAAATTTTGGAAGACCCTATGGAAGAGACTAGGTACAAACTTATCTCATGGATCTGCCTATCATCCTCAAATGGATGGATAGATTGAATTAATCAATAGAGTTCTTGGGAACTTTCTCAGATGTCTGACAAAGGAATATGGACAAGGATGGGAGCAAGTTATCCCACGGGCAAAATTTTCCTATAATGATAGCACAAATAGGACTATAGGGAAAAGTCCATTTGAGATTGTGTATGGGGCACATCCAAGGGGTGTGATGGAGCTCATAGACCTCAAAGGATATGAGGGAGTTAGTGGACGTGCTGATGACTTTGCACAATCAACGAAGGAAGTCCATGAGAAAGTGAAAAAGACCTTAATGGAGGCCAATCAAAAGTTGAAGGCTACAAGAGATGAGGGAAGAAGAGATTTGCAGTTTGAAGTGGGTGAACTAGTAATGGTGTTCTTGAATAAGGAAAGACTACAAAAAGGGATACCTAATAAGCTACAGATGAAAAGGATTGGACCTTGAAAGATATTGGCTAAATATGGACCCAATGCTTACAAGGTGGAGTTTCCCAAGGAGATGTCAATTTCTCCAATCTTAATTGTGAAGGATTTGATCAAGTACAAGGGGCCAGATATGGATGAGTTGCAATATATTATAGAGGTGCATAAGGATGTGGGAGAGTTCAAGACTCTGGAACAGGTCAAGTCACAAGTGGAAAAGATATTGGATTAAAGGTTAAAGAAGAAGATAAGACACAAGGTCTATATGGAGCATCTAGTGAAGTGGAGATAGAAACCAGAGTCAAAAGCCACTTGGATAGCTGAGAGTGACTTCAAGAAGCATGGAATCAGTGAGGAGTTCCTGACACCATAGGTATCTTAACTTTCTTGTTGCAGGGGAAGGATGGTGCAAGAGCACCCTAAGGTATTTAGGAAGATATTTAATCATTTTGTCTTGTAGGTTGGTTTGGCCAACCATCCGTGAATAAGGACTATGTTATAAATTTCCTAGTGTGTTTTAGGTGTGTTTTAGTGTTAGGAGATATTAGGGTTTATGAGTTGTTGAGTCAAGTTAATTCTAGGGGTCTAGAACCTAGAAGTCAACTAAAAGGTCAAAGGGTTGACCAAAACTCCAAAAATCTTCAATATTTTAATTTTTTCAATTAATTTGAGGTCATTTGGTAAGGTTTGAAACCAAATAGGGTCATTAAAGTGAAGAAAGTGTCATTTAGAAAAAAAGTTGTCAAAGTTGTCATGACAACTTTTCAAAGTTGTCATGACAACATTTCCTAGATTTTAGGAATCGACTCTTATGATGCCCAGATCACAACCAGAGGGTATAGACATATGGGATGAGAGTATATAAGGTTACTACAACCCTAATCTGATGGTTAGATTTCATATTGTATGAACTATTTATTGGAAAGAACTAATTCACAGTGTAATTAGCCTATAGAGCCATCATCCAAAAATTTTGTGGATTTAATGGATTGAATGAAAGCATGGAGAGTGTTTTAATTCATTATATCTTTGTGGTATTGGATTATTTTTTTGTTCTTTCTGGTTAGCATTTGTTTAATTCTTTGCATTCTGTGAGCTCGCTGGCCAGTTTTGGTCCAGTCATGTAAAAGATGGCTTTCTTGGTATTCCCGTAGTTCAAACTCCCATAACCACTTGGAATCCATTAAATCCTTGTATATACTTTGTAGATATGGTGTGTGGAGTGTGTGTGTGTGTAGGGGAGGCAAGAGAACAATCAGGCCCTAGGTGAGTACTAGCTATTCTGGCTAGGGTGACTGAGTAGTGCAGTAGCAATGATGATTGTCAGTTGATTGGTATGTGCCAATCAAGAATAGAGGAGTGTAGGGGCATGAAACCAAACC
This sequence comes from Thuja plicata, assembly GCA_018584345.1. Taxonomy (NCBI): domain Eukaryota; kingdom Viridiplantae; phylum Streptophyta; class Pinopsida; order Cupressales; family Cupressaceae; genus Thuja; species Thuja plicata. Next base: position 13,397,753 of record MU223776.1, read on the forward strand.
AGCCTACATGCCCTAGAAACCCTTATTTTTAGGGGTTTGGTGAAGGTCCATTATACAGAAAAGATTGGAATCAGAGACCTAGAAAATATTTAAGGTGAGGAAAAACCCACAAATATTATGCAATTTTTTTCTAGGGGTGTTAATGGATTTTAGGAGAAAATCCATCTTTTCAGTGACTAGGAGGGCTAATAGGCCTAAAAAGGCTACAAGGCCTAAAAGACTAGTAATTTGTAACCCGATTGGAAAATGGGTGAAAGATCCACAAAATTGGATCCATAGGGGTTGGATTAGACCTAAGAGGAGTCAAGAAACCAATCCACAGGAATTTGACACCATTGGAATGGTAGGAGGATAGTGAAGCCATGGATGTGTGAATGTTAAGGAGGAGAGTTTAGTGAAGAGTTTGAAGTTGTTGGTGAGATCCTAGTGTGTTAGGGGATCAGAGAGGTATCCGCTAGTTAGGGTAGAGATAGAGACCCTAAGGAAGACCAAGAGAAGGTCTTGGAGAGAGAAATAAATCTCTAGGAGAGGAGATCCCCATCAGAAACCCTCAACAAACCATCTGTAGTAAACCTCTAATCCCATGAAACTCCTAACCTCGGTCATAGTGGTAGGTGCTTGCCAATCCATAATGGCATCAATCTTTGATGGGTCTACTAAGATCCCATCTCCTGAAATAACATGGCCTGGATACTTTACCTATGTTCTGAAGAAAGCACAGTTTGACAAGCTTCCATACAATTGATTTTTCCTAAGGCACTGCAAGACCTATCTCAAGTGTTGATCATGCTCTTTATCATGTTTGTAATTTATCAAGATGTCATCAAGAAACACAACTACAAATTTTTCAAGGAAGTTACGAAATACTCCATTCATAAGACTCATGAATATAGGTTGAGCATTTGTAAGACCGAACGGAACCACAATGAATTCATAGTGGCCATATCTAGTGCAGAATGTGGTCTTGTGAATATCACTATCCACAATCCTCAACTGATGGTATCCCAACTTGACGTCTATCTTTGAGAACACTCATGAACCATGTAAAAGATCAAAATGGGCACCAATCCTAGGAAGTGGATACCGATTCTTGATGGTTACTTTATTCAACTGTTGGTAATCCATGCACAACCTAAGAGATCCATCTTTCTTCTTCATCAAGATAATTGGTGCACCCCAAGGAGAGACACTAGGAATAATGTGTCCTTTCTCCAACAGTTCCTCAAGCTATATCTTGAGATCATTAAGCTCATTAGTGGTCATCCTATAAGGTTCTCTGGAAATTAGTTATGCTCCTGGTACAAGATCTATGTGAAAATTGACTGCTCTACAAGGAGGCATACAAGGTAGCTCTGAAGGAAACACATCCTAAAATTCTTGAAGCATGGGGAAGTCATCAAGGGAGGTTTACTTCTCTTCTTCTTCTTCCCTATTTCTAATGGTGATAGCGTACAAATGGCCTCCCTTCCATGTGCACTGCTAAAGATACATAGCAGAAATTACATGGAGGGATACAAGTCTATGGATTCCTCAAATCACTATAGTTGTACCATCATCATCCAAAAATTTGATCTCCTTCTTACGACAATCTAGATTGGCCTTGTGGGAACTTAGCCAATCCATGCCAAGAACTAGACCGTAAGATCCAAGAGGAGTAACTCTAAGATATGCTATGGTGGTTATTCCACCAATTTGGATTAGACAATATCTAACCATTGAGGTAATAGAAACTCTAGCTCCTGAGGCTAACTCTACCTCCCATATAGCCTCTTGTATAGCTGCTACTAGCCCGCAGTTCTCCACAAATGATGGAGAAACAAAGGAGTCAGTAGCTCTTGTATAAAAATGTAGACGTCCAAAAATATTAATATTATTATTAATATTAATTTCCCTTTTTTTCATCTAACTATTTAATTTAAACAATTAAATAGTTTCATTGTTAGTATTTATCAATAATCTAAATACTATCCTAATGTATTTTATTTAAATACATTTGCCACACAAAATTCCATTTTTAATAAATTCATATTTATTAAAAATCCTCCATATCCCTAATTCTTCTAACCTATGATTTATTCAAATCTAATTTGAATTATAATCTAAACCTAACCTAGAGACCTATTAATCCAAGCTATAAGTCTACCCTAAGCCTACCCTATTCCTATTCTACACCCATCACCTCACTTCCTAAACATACTTCCCCACCTAATCACCCTCCAATCCTACTTAAAAAGGTGATTCCTAACCTTTTTAATGCTAATATAACTCTCACACATGTGTGAAAATTCTCTCCAAAATGGTCACCCATTCCTCTTAAATATTCTTACATATTTGTCCCCCACTTGAAAACCTTGAGCCACTCAAACATTTAATGCTATGTTTGACTCCAAAATAGCCATCCCTTCCAAGCCCATGTGTCCCTTATGTGGCTCTTATGTGGATGCCACATAGGTTCCACCTCATTCAATCCCTTCTCTTGTCTCCCAAAAATCTATAAATAGAGGCCTTCTCCTCTTGTATTGGCATCTCTCATTTTGCATTGTTATTATGCTATTTTAGTTTTAGAAGTTCACTTCTAGTTTTCATGCTCTTTATGCTTAAATCACTTAGAAGCTACATGCTAGGCCAATGTTTAATGAATCATAGTTTCTTTTATTATCTTGCATATCATTTTCATAATTTAGAATATCATCTTTGAGAAGGATTTGAGACTAGTTCTTCATACTAGCTCTTCAATCTCTTCTTTTCATCCTATCTTGCATTCATAGTTGTATTGCATTGGGGATCCACTCCATTTGTGTTTGAGAGAACACATTCACATCCAATCCAAATGAGAAAATCAAAAAAGTAATATAGGGTGCAATAGCTTGTTTTAGCTCAATTTGATGTTATGAAGATTTCTTGTTGGTTCTTTCTTATTTCATGAATTATATGTGCTAACCCGCTAATTTTTTATGTTTGAGCTTTCTCCCAACAGTTGAATATTTCCTCCTACTACATTCTTGCATGCCCGGTGGGACCCATGTCCCTAAAAACCTTCTAATTTTCTCATCTCTTTCTCTCATTTTTGCCAAACTCACGGACCACCGTCTTTAGTTTACATAGCGGCGTCTACGCAAATGTCAGTTCTTCCTGAACCGTCATTCGGCATATGCACTTCATAGATCGGCATCTCTATTTTAGACTATTTTTTTGAGATTTTACAAGCCTAACATTTTATTTGTCAAGTTCTATTGTGTTTCCCACTTCTTTTTGGTGTTTTAACATTCTATTTTTTAGTAGAAATCAATTTTACGAGCAGTTATAATGTCCAAATTTCATTAAAGGGAACAAATTCTTGATAAATCATTAAAGAACATCAGTTTTTAAGGGTTGAGCAGTCTCAGCATAGGTTTTCTGGTCAATTTGAGAGCTAAGAGAGAAAAATAACTATTTTTGTTGTATTTGATGTGTTTTTTGTCCTTGCAGGTACAGTAGCATTTTTGCAAATGTTGGTTCACATTTCAGCATCCACACAAAAATGCCAATTCAGACCAATCACCGTTGGGTGTTTTCACTTCACAGACCAGAATATTCTTTGTTATAGCTTTGTTAGATTCTCTATGTTTTCTATTTTATTTTGGTGTTTCTATCATTTTTGAGGTAAAATCATAGAATCAACGTCTGCGCCCTGAACCAACATCTGCGCTCTGTCAGACTTTTATTTGTTATGTTCTAACAAATTTTTTGAGTGGTTTTATGTTTACAACGCTTGTCAAAGGCTAAATTTCTAAGGCTACTAACTAGTTGTGTTGCAACACTGCTTGCCAAAGACATAAATTCAAAAGATTACTCACATTTGTCTTGCAGGTTGTCTAAATCTAAATTGACCAAACGATCATGTTTGTTATCATTTTATTAGGCACCTAGACTAATTAGAGGGATATTTTGGTCTAATTCAAAGCAATTGTTAGGGTATTATTCTCTATTCCCTTTTGGGAAGATCAAAAACCTAGACGCATTTTCTTTGTGTCAAACAATTAAATCTTTGGGAATGAACTAAGCTTGTCTTGCGTATTTGTGGTGAAAATGATACGGGATAGGAGAGTATGCTCTTTTCCCGTTGTGGGAAAATCATAAATCTAGACTCCTTTTTGTTGCTAATCCAATTGCTTTTCAAGTTAATCCTTTAGATGCACCTGCCGGTTGAGGGAAAAATATCCCAGGAATGACCCACATGAGAACGAGGTTTAAGCCACACCACTCCAACTCATGTTAACCAAATTTACTCTTTGGGGTTAAAGCCTTAGGAGTTGATTAAAACTTGAGCTTATACTCGGCTCTCATCTAACTTAAGTGTGGCCTCACAGTCTCAATCATGTTTATGTGACCACTTTTATCAAGACGCTCTATGGGGCTATATGCCTGAATTGTGTTTGCACGAACATAGAGGATATAATTGAACAAAGAACCTTACTAAGCACTCTAGGCATAGAAGCTACCTAATTCACCTCTGAATGGTGACTTATTATAGTTGAAGGGGAGGGAAGAATCTCCCCCCAATATTTCCATCATATGTGTCCCAGGGTATTATGTTGTGAAAGAGATCTTTGTAGCATGAAAAAAATACTTGAAAAAGGAAAAACATAGGTGCCCTTCCGGGGGTGACATTGCTATGTGAGCCAAAGGACTACCAAGAAATGGGCCTATAATATTTCATGTGAAGCCAATTCCTTAGGTATAATTGTGCTTGAAGTGTTTGAAGAACATTGACAAATCCAAAACACGAATGGAATACCCAACAGACAAAATTTAACACACTTTCTTGTATCCTTCAAGGTTGCTTTTTCCCTTGTCAGATTGTTTTCAAGACACATGCCCATTATTTTCTAATTTGAATGTTATGAAATTGGTTCTTGCCATGGAAAAAATCTATTGAAAATCAGATAGAGATCAATCTTTTTCCAAATCATCAAAACACCATCCTTTTGCAGACAACCATGAGCTTCAAAATTTGCCAAAATCTTCAAAATTTGGCCTTTTATTAGATGTCCTAAAACCTTCAATTAATCATCCAAAATCAAATCTTTTTATAGGACATGACCAATTCCAAGAAGCGTAAGAAGGTGAAAACTATGTTACCCCCTGTGCAGAGAGAACTGAAGAATACAAACCGAGAGGCTACCAAGTACCAACACATCATTGATTCCATTAAGAAAGAAATTCATAAATGGGAAGCATTCGACAAAGTGATATACAACAACAAGGTTTCTCACTTGCTGACTATGGCTAGAGCAGAAGCGGGAGCGGGAGCAGGAGGGAATTTGAAAATCGGTGAATGTGGGAAAAGCGATGCTGGAGGAAACAGGGTTTCTGCAGCTGCAGGAGACCAGGAAACTACAGGAGGATCAACAGACAAGGGCTCCACTAAAGATTCAGAAGATGGCATTGACCCCCCTTTTCGAGACAGTGGGCCAGGAGAAAGATCCAAAAGCTCGGTGGAAGAAAAAAGTGATCAAGCTTCAAACACAAATATCCTGAAAGGAAGCTGGTCATCATTATTTGGGATTAAACCAACATGAAAATATTCTTTCCTAAGTATCAACAATACATCAGACCCAAGCACTGGGTATTATGGTATTTCTATACCTGATCCTCTTGTGGAGCATACTATTTCTATAATGGCTCTTATGCTGGTAGGAAAGTTCATGGGAATAAGACCCAATATTGAGCTAGTTAGGGAGTTTACTTACCGTAAATGGAAACTCAAAGGATAGGTGGACATAGAAGCAATGCCAAAATGGTTTTTTTCCTTTGTATTCTGAAATAGTGAAGATCTATCAAAAGTGTTGTGTGTAGGACCCTGGATGTTTGGCAAGTCATCGCTGGCTCTCCAAAAATGGGTTACGAATCTGGATCTCAATGTTGAAATATTTGACTCTGCCCCTATCTGGGTGAGATTACCTAGTATCCTAATGGAATATTGGCATGGGGATGTTTTTGTTATCTTAGCTAGTGCATTTGGGGAACTACTATTGATCGATCCGATGATAGCTGCAAGATCTAGACTAGTCTACGTGAGAATCTATGTGAACATTCACCACAAAATGGATTCGCCGGAGCTCATCACCATCAATTCCAAACTGGGTAAGTACATCCAAGCTATTGAATACGAATCACTTCCTTTTGCTTGTTTTACTTGTAAAAAATCTGGTCAGTAGGAAAAATAATGTCCTTTGAAAAAAAAAAAAGAAAAAGTAGACCAAAAAAGTGAACAAGATCATAAAAGAGAACCTAAAAGGGTTTGGAAGCAAAAGGTAAATCCTAATGAAAAAGATGCTAGAAAAGCTGATCAAGGTCAAGAGGAGAACAACATAGAGAACTTAATCAGTAATGAATCAGAGGAATCATTGATTCCTAAAAAAAAAATTAGTTTGGTTAAAGACAAAATAGACCATGAAACCAGTAAAGACTCCAGTATTGAGCAGGGGCTGCATAAAGAGAAGGAACTAGAAGACATCAATAAATCCAATACAATGAATGGGTTGGAAGGTAGTATTGAGCAGGGGATGCCTAAAGAGAAAGAACCAGAAGACATCAATAAAGCCAATACAATGAAAGGGTTGGATGGTTTATCCACCTCAAGGGTACCTCCCACCATTGGGGGAAATGAGGAGCAAGAACATTATTCATAAGATAGTGATGATGATTCCCTCTCCCCTATATCAGCTCTATGGAGTGAAGAAACCATGGAGACAAATCTAAACCTAGAAAAACACTCTGAAAATAAAGAAGCCCCTTGGTCACAGATTAAGAAAAATAAAAGCTTCATCAAAAACCCAAGAAAGAAGGATGATCATAACAACTATCTATCATTTGACTCTGGGAAAAAACAAGAATGTATCAGTCAAGGGGGAGTTCAGACTAGAATACAATTTAAGGCTGATGTGGGCACTCCCAAAAGAAAAAAAGGTAGGGAATCACAGAAGAAAAAAAGAGAGAATGAAGAAAAGAAGAACATAGCAGATGGTAAACAAAGAACCATCCATGATATATGTTCCCCAAGTCTTTAATATGAAAGTTATCTCTTGGAACATAAGAGGGCTTAACAACGTCCATAAACATGATGTTCTTAGGAACATGATAAGAGATAGAAAACCTGATATTTTACTAATTCAAGAAACCAAGATGACCAAGGAAAAACTCAAAAAGATGCATGTAGAAAAAGACTATGGTAGTATTGGAGGTGACTCGGAGGGAGCTTCGGGTGGAATAGGCATATTTTGGAATACTAAAAATGTTATGTGTAAGTTGATTGTTAGTGAAAAGAACATTTTAGTGGTTAATATTAATTATCTCAAGGAGAATCTTAGCTGGAATCTTATCAATGTTTATGCACCTAATACCAGAGGTGGTAGGCAGAAATATATGCAGAGATTGAAAGATATCCGCACCAACAACCAAGAAACTTACTGGATGATTTTGGGAGATTTCAATACTCCTCTTAAAAATGAAGGAAAAAAGGGAGGAAATGTCTCCCAAATTGACAGCAGATCTGATCTTATGGATTTCATCAGTGAGGAAGCTCTCTTAGATATTGAGCTCGAAGGTATTGACTATACTTGGTTGAATAGACAAGTAGGGAAAGACCTGATCCAAGTCAAATTGGATAGAGCTCTGTTAACCTTTGACTGGTTGACTAGTTACTATTGTACTCTCTCAGCAGAACTCTGTGTAGGTTCTGACCACTATCCTATATCTCTGAATATTAATAAGATTAATGGTAGGAAAAACATCCCTTTTAGATTTGAAAGAATTTGGTTAGCTCACCCTAACTTAAAAGCTAAGATAGAGGAATGGTGGAATCCTACTATTGAAGGGGGAGCAATGTATAGAATGACTACGAAACTCAACAATATCAAAAACAATCTCAAAAAATGGAATAAAGATGTTTTTTGGGAAATTTTTCTTACAAAAGGGAAATTGCAGAATGAAATTAAGGAAATCCAGAATAGTATACAGAAGGAGGGCCTTTCAAAGGAAACTAGAACTAAGGAAAATAAATTGTTGGTGGATTACCACAATGTTATCACTAAGGAGGAATCATTTTGGAGACAGAGATCTAGAGCTCTCTGGCTTAAAGCTGGTGATAAAAATACTAGATTTTTCCATATGACGACCATGAAACACAAAGCTATTAATAGGATTACTAATATTCATTCAAAAGGCAAAACTATGAGGAAGGAGGAAGAAATCAGATCTGAGATATTAAATTATTTCTTAGTTCTTTTGACTCAGGAGAAAGAATTGAATAGCTCTAATCAAGATGAAATATTAGCAGTTATACCTAAAATTGTTGAGGATCATTCTAACAAAATGCTCAAATCTATTCCCTCAAACAATGAAATCAAGAAAGCTATCTTTTCCTTTGAAGGAGAAAAATCACCAAGCCCTAATGGTTTTCCTATGCTCTTCTTCCAGTAGTTCTGGGAGATTATTGGTCAAGATGTTTAGGATGCGGTTAAATGATTATTTGGGACTAAATGTCTTCTCAGGGAATTAAATGCTACTTTCTTGGTTCTTGTTTCAAAGAAACCTAGAGCTAATATTGTGGAGGATTTTAGACCTATCAGCTTGTGTAATTCTCTATACAAGATTATTTCTAAAGTCATCACGTCTAGACTGCTTAAGCTGCTCCCATCTCTAATTTCCCCCTAGCAAAATGGCTTTGTTCCTAGGAGACAAATCCTTGATTCTATTATTATGGCTCGTGAGAATCTCCACTCACTGGAAAAAGCCAAAAAATAGGGCTTTATGATGAAGCTGGATCTATGTAAGGTGTATGATAGAGTTGATTGGCACTTCTTGAGGAAGGTGCTGAATGCTTTTGGTTTTAGCAAGGACATTATTAAAATCATTATGCAACTTGTAACTATTGTTTCCTCTTCTGTTATTGTGAATGAGGGATCTTATTCCTTCTTTAAACCTTCCAGAGGGCTAAGACAAGGATATCCTATATCTCCAATCCTTTTTTCTATCCTTGCTGAATGCTTGGGGAGGTACATCCAATTTATGGTGGAAAAAGGGGATATAAAGGGTATACATCCTTCTTCTGCAAGACTTATCTATTCCCATGAGAAATTTGTTGATGATAATCTCTTAATGCGAGAGTCGACTATAAAAGAAGATAAAAATCTTAAGAAAGGCCTCACTATCTATACCTCAGCTACTGGCCAATTAATCAATTGGAATAAAAGTTCCATATTCTTCATAAACACCTCGGAAGAGAGACAAAAGAAAATGTCAAATATTCTTGGTTTCTCTATAGGGAACCTTCCTTCATCTTATTTAGGTCTCCCCCTTTGTGTCATTCCTCCTAAAAGCTTCTGGTATAAATTAATTGATAGATATAACAATAAGTTTGTAGGCTGGAAAGGGGCTCTCCTCAGCAATGCGGGAAAGCTCCAACTCTTGAAATCAACCCTTCATAATCTCCCTGTCTATGCTATGAGCTTGTTTAAAATTGCCCACAAAATTGCTTCTAAGATTGAGAAAATTCAAAAAAGATTCCTTTGGTCTGGGGTGGAGGAAAAGAAAAGACTTAGCCTAGTCTCTTGAGAGAAAGTGTGCAAGCCTAAAAAACAAGGATGTCTTGGGCTGCAAACCATAAAAAATGTGAATCAAGCCCTCATGGCTAAATAGTTATGGAGAATTTATGGAGATAAAAAGGAATGGAACAACATAATTAAAAGCAAGTATCTTTTCCTCTACAATACCTTGGAGGATTTTATAGGTGATGACAATTATACTAATGGATCCTACATATGGAATAGTATAAAGTCCACTAAAGAGCTTATAGTTAAAGGGAAAAGATGGAAGCTGGGAGATGGTAGAAGAATTGATTTCTAGGATGATGAATGTATTCATCCTAAGTCTCTATCTAGCAACACTGATTGGAAGCAATGCATTGAGAGATGCAAATAAAATATTGGATTGAAAGCAGTTGACTACTAACAGGATAATAAATGGAAGAATCTGGGAGAATTTGATAATAGATTTATTTTCCTCCAGCAAGATCTTCAGACGTGGTATATAAAAGATAACATCCAAGACTCGATTGTTTGGAATCCTTCATCAGATGGTAAGTACACTGTGGCTTTTGCAAATAATCTCATCACTAAAAGAGAGGAAAGGCCTCCTTGTTCCTTTGTTTGGTATAAATTTCTTATACCTAAAATTAATTTCTTCTTTTGGCTCCTGATTCAAAACAAAGCTCTGACCCTTGATAATTTGTCTAGAAAAGGGATTTATATGGTTAATAGGTGGAATCTCTATTTTGAAAATGTTGAATCTTGTGATCATATTATGATTCATTGTCCTTTTACACGCAAAGTGTGGGACATTATTTTCCAAAAATGGAATCTTTGCTGGTGTTTCCCTTCTTGGCAGGAATTTGTCACCCAATGGAACTACCCACCAAAGAACCCTATGGAAAAAGATCTCTGGCTTCTCATTCCCCCTCACTTTTGCTGGAGGATTTGGAAAGAATGTAATAATAGAATTTTCAAAGATACTCTGGCACCTCCTGAAGTGAATGGAAACCAGATATACAGAGCGCTGGAAGAAAAATTTAATTGTGCTAAATCAGAATTTAATCTCAATAAAAGGGAAAGTGACAAAAATAACAGAGATTTGAATCTTAGCAACCTGAGATCTATGGCTTCCTAGAGCTCTCCTCCTAAAGATTGGGTAAAAGCTAATTTTGATGGGGCAATGAAAGGCAACCCGACAATTGCTAGAGGTGGAGGCATAATTAGAGACCATTATTGCAATTGTGTTGGTGCTATTGCTGCCCCTTTGGGAATCCAATCCAATCATAGGGTAGAGGCTATGGCAGCTCTCAATGTTATTATGCTAGCAGATGAAATGGGATACAGAAAAGTCTGGCTGGAAGGTGACTCTTTAAATATTATCAATAATATTAAAGGCATTTGTAAGGCATCCTGGAAAATTGAACACATTATCGATAAGATAAAAAATATTGCATCAAATTTTTCTTCTTTCTATGCAACTCATAATTTTAGGGAAACCAACCAAGTGGCAGATAGCCTTTCTAACTTGGGAGTTAAAAATGATGTCGCCCTCAAGTGGCACAGGAAGACTAAAATCAATGATGAAGTGGAATCATTGCTCAATTATGATAGGCTCAATCACAAAATAGGTGACAGTAATCACATTAATCATTCTAATTAATGATGATATGACCTGGGGTATGGTGATGACCTTCTACCTCAGGATTGGTAGCATTTGTGCTTACTTCCTTTATATGCAAGTTAACTGGGTTTTCATTAATAACTCTGTGTTCTCTAAAATATGCAACTACAGTCTGCAGAATATTAATATGAAACAGAAGTGTGAGGGAGATTACACAAAGACTAAAGAGATTGAAGATATGGGGGGTGATTTGAAGAGAGAAGAACCAGTGGTTTGTAGTTGGAGGAATGAAAAATAAGTGTGGAGCATTCTCAAGAAGGGAAAAGTCCACAGATACCTGAAGCGCCTTCATGGTAACAACAAAGATATTACGAAGGCCTTTGTCAATGGGTGGGATAATGGTAAAGTGAATATCCTTGGAAAATCTGTTAAGCTTACTCTAGATTGTTTGGCTGATATCATGGGCCTTCCACTGGAGGGAATGCAATTTAACAAAGATAAAAAAGAGGGCAACAAAGGGTACAAAAAATTCCCCAAAATAGACGAGGAAAGGGAAATGCTGGTGAAGAACAAACTAGACTACTTCAATTTGTCTAATATTCAATTCATTTGGGCATTTGTGATAAGGGAAATCATGGAATATTTTACCCTGGATGACAGATTCTCTAAGGTATACAATAATCACTTTGTCTTGGAAAATCACTTTCATCATGAAATTAGGGTTTATTTTCCCTTCTATCTTTTAAGCTCACTCAACCAGAGCATAATTGATCATAGGGAAAAGTCTTCCCCTATTCTACATGAAGGTCTTATGTTGCTGATAATAGATTATATTAAAGATCATATCCCTGACCCTATCCCCAAGAGCATTGAGAATGTTAAAAGGAAGAGCTCAAATTTGCCAACTAGTAAGAGCTCTAGTAAGCCGAAAGCTAAAAAAAGATGTAATAGCCCTATTGATCCTGATATCTCCTTATCTATCTATGATGATATTGAGGGCATGAAGATAGGTGATGATCAAGATGTTGTCTCTTCTGATGATGAGGGTTTCATGATAAACCCAGGAAAAAAAGATAATACTAAAAATAGTAAAGTTGAGCAACTAGAGTGTAAAGGCCAGAAAGAGAAAGACCAAAAGATAGAGAACATGGTTGAAATTGACAATAGCAAAAACTCCCACATCAAGGATATCACTACCAATAATGAGGTGGACAAGGAGTAGGATCATGATAATTAGGATTCCAACAGGGAGTCAGGGGATAAGAATATCCATATTTAGAATAGCAATGGTAAAACAGTTGAGGTGGAGGAACAGAACCAAGATTGTAACATCCCCTACAATGTGGAGGAACAAATGGATGTTTCTAGGATGAATGAAGAGGAGACCACTGTTCCTGATGAAGAAACTATTAAAGATGTCAATGATGAGCATAGCCATGAAACCCTGAGTGATAAAGGTGAGGTGAAGAATGATCAGAAAAATAGAAGCCTTAATGATGAGCTCCGTGAGAAGGAGGTCAATGTTAAAAGGATGGCTTCTCTTACCTTCCTTCAAATGGCTAGAAACAAAGTAGAGAATAGCCACAATATGGATAAGTGGATTCAGGATGACATGAACCAGATGAAAGCTAACCATAAAAGTATGGAAGATAGAATTTATTTGCTGGAGGATATTGTGGACAAAATGCATAATGACTCAATTATGTATTAGCAAGGTAATGATGTGTTTGATAAGGATAACAACATAGATAAAAAGATAAGCATTCTGGTTGATAACAGGCTTAAAAATATTACCGATAAGATAAACAACAACAAAGCACTTCTGAAAAAACTTGCTAATAGTAGCAAAATTGGCATGAAAAACTCTATGGATAATTTGAATTCTCTGTATAATATTCTTGAGAGTAACTACAATGACAAGGTTAAGATTGAGAATGAAGACCACCAAGAAATTTAGATTTCAGGCCCTAGAACTAGGACACACTCAAGCACAAAAAGGAAGACCGACATCCAGGCCAAAGATATTACCAAGCTAAGGGATTCGATCTAGTGCTTGGAACTTCAGATGGTCGAAGTGCAGATGATGGAAGACCACATGGAAAATGTTTAGTTGTTTGGCTGGAAGTTGTTGGGTGCTGGAAGTTTTTTGATCTTTGTTTTCTGGGAGTTTTTTGCTACTTTTTGTGCTTCTTCATTTTATTCTGATCTCTAAAGCTCTATCTGGGTTTTAGCCCTTTCTTGGTGTGCTATCATGCTTGATAGCTCATTGTTTTTATTTTTGTTTCTTGCTTAGCTTTTTTCTATTATGTAAAGGGTTTTAGGGTCCCTTCAAAACCTGTTGTTACCTTAATCAAAAAAAAGGTTGCTTGCTTCTTGGACAAATATCATCTAAATGTCGCTTTCGTCAGATTTGAGCAATATGACTAGCTGTCTACCACAACAAACAACCATTCCTCCTATTCCTAGGATAACTTAGATTTCATTTTTAGGACCTCCCCTTAGGTTGTCACCTTTAGAAACACGTCACACACCCATCCTACCATAATTGAGAATAACCCTATCCAATCCCAGTCAACCTAGCATCATCCTAATCATCATCCAAAACATCCCTAATTGCATCCCTCACTTGGTATTTCATCCCCTTTTGAGTTTCTTAGAACCTACATATTAATCAAAATCCCATCCTTAATTGTCCTTAAATTAAGCATTATTTAGGATAATCCCCTTTTCCTTTTCAACCTCATCACCTTGATCAAAAGGTTGGTTTGCATTGACAGAGTGTCCCATCCGCGAAAGACCATAAGTCTGTCCTAGGTAGACAATTACATCCACTTGATCTTACACTAGGGAAAGAAACCCTTAATCCTTGCATACATCAAGTCATCCTCAGTCCTTAGGAGCATACTCATCATCCTAGATGCATCATCTAAAATGGTAGTCCTAGCACCTGTTAATCCCTATGTTTTGTTGGTGATTAGCAATCCTCACTTAGTCATTTACTTAGGTAGTTTTCATTGGTTGATCACTATGGCCGAGCTAAACATTCAAGGCCAAGCAACATTTACAAGCAAGTTTTAGGTTTCCGAGTTACATCATGCCGAGCCAAGTAGAATATTAAGTGCCGAGTGTCAGACATGTTTAGTGCCAAGCAGAACAGTTTTTGCATACATGTTAGGATTAATTCAAACTTTGATGTGAATGGTTTAGGCTTACTTGTATGAGATTTGGGCTAAAATTTGTATGCATTTAATATTTGTCTACTGAGTTAATTTCACATTTAATTGTTTTATACTATGCATGGCATGGAGCCAATCAAGAAATGCATATGCATTGGAGGCATAAACAATAGATCTTGATCGTTGATCTAGATCTCACTGCCAGATCTGAAAAGATATAATAAGATTGCTTCTAACCCTAAAAGAGAGAAGTGTGTGAGAGAAAGAGACATACAGAGAAGGGTTGTGTGTTCATGAGAGATGAACAGTAAGTCATTTTTGAGAAGAATCCTAGATCAAGAAGAATGACAAAGCAGTGATAAGAAGAGTAAAGACATATCTGATTGAGAGATCACAGAAGGTATTGGAAAGAGTAGATCTTTCATCAACATCTGAGTTCATAATGAAGGATCACTAATTGGAACATTCTAATAGGTTTATCAGGTTAAATCTCTTAACAGAGGGGTTCTAGTAGACCGTTTCAAATCTCTTAGCCGAGTGCTTACTTTACTGTAAGTTGAAATCCTTTAACAAGGTAGATTGTAATGATCTTTAGTTCTTAATAGAACAAACCTTTAACCAGGTAGATTGCATGTTGCAATCAATCTCTTGTAGCCCTAATAGGCACACTTTATTTCTATAGTAGTGAAGATTTTGTGGGTGTCAACCCCACCCTAGTTTTACCTATTTGGGTTTCTGGGTTACCAAATTCTATGTTATGAGTTACATATTTGATGTTATTGATGCTATCTGATGTTAGGTTAAATTCATATATGTATGAATGTGAATCAATTTGTTTTAAGTGGTTAAGTTTTAAGATCTGATTCACCCCCCCTCTCAGTATCTTGCTTTCCCATTCTTGTACTTCCAACAATTGGTATCAGAGCACAGTTCACCTACAAAAGCTTTTAATCAGCTTGTGAATTTAGATCTTGAGATGGAGGTTTACAAGTTGGGTAAAGTAATTGAAAATCAAAAGATTGAGATCTAGCTAGCATTACAACAGCTTGAGTTAGCAAGACAAGAATTGAAGAAATCATTAATAGCTAGGAAAGATTTGGCCAAACAAACGAATGATACTCATTACTAGGAAGATGATACTGCAAATCTATTCTAGAATGGAGATTCTACTAAGAGCGATGCAACAATTGCAGATCTAATGGAAAAGAACAATGCACTATGTGAAGAAGTCAGAAACTTGAAAAGAGAACAAGAAATGCAGACAGTGAGACTATGTGAAGTAGTGGAACAAAAGAAGAAAGCTAAAGATGAAAAAGCTATGATAGAAGAAGACAAAAGAGTGATAACTGTCAGACTTGATGAAAGGAAACATGATGTGCAAATGATGACAATAAATCAGGTTGACATGGAAAATAACTGCTACTTGCAAATTAGGAGATTAGTAGGAAAGATATGGAAATGATAAATCTGAGATCTGAGAACAATCAATTGAAAGATGATTTGATATCTGAGAAAGAATTGAATGAAAGGTTGAAAAAACCTAATGAAGCTTTGACTCATTTTGAGAATCTGATGGAAGCATCAAGAAGGTCAAAGGATTCTTCTGGATTAGGTCACAATGAACGAAAGACATCTATTGAGAAAGGAAAATCATCTAAGAATGGTGAAAGGAGGAATGGAAAGAAAAAGCACAACAAGCCTGTTTTCCACCACTATGGAAAACCAGGTCATACATAAAACATTTGCTGAAGCAAGAAAGGTAAGTCCAATTCTAAACCTAATTTCAATGGTTACTATTTTAATTGAAAGAAATTTAGACATAAAGCACATGAATGTTGGGTTGAACCAAGTGATGCACCCCCCAAACCAAGATTTAATGGTTATTGTTACAAGTGTCAGAAACATTGTCATAAGGCACAAGATTGTAGATCCAATGCTAAACAACAATGAACATAAAAGACATAAACAAAAGCATCTAAGAGAGGCAACACTTATAAATGGGATTATAATACAAGGCCGAGTTGTCATTACTATGAAGAATATGGATATGCACCTGAAGATTGCTTAAAGACACATGTCAGAGGGAAATCTAAGAGTTGGATGAATGGAAGCTTAGTCTGTTTTAGTTGTTTGAAGATAGGTCACACTAAGAGAGAGTGTAGGACAAGAGTTCTTGCTCCTACTGTTGAAGAAATAAGAGCATAGATGAACCAGACATGTGTAAGGAAAATAGAGCCAAGCAACAGTGAATCCATTGAAGCCGAGGTCACCCAATCCAATGGATCAGGTGATCACACCATCTCCAACTAAGCAATAGAGGTATGTAAGGAACTGCATTTAAATTCCAAATCTTACATCAGTTCCTAATATGTAAATGTGCCAAAGTCCATATCTACATATGTTAAGATGCACCAGGACATGTTTGTGACAAGTAGCAAGAAGAGCTATCTGTACTATAGGTGCCGAGTTGGTTGGCCAAGTAAGTTGTGTAATGGACAAGTGTGGTAAGCCGAGTGGTATGAAAGTTGTGTTAGTCAGCCAATGATAGCTGGCTTGCACTAACCTAATGGGAAAAATATTTAATGCTTACCTATCTTGACCTTTTGAGTCTATATAAGGATGAATAGTCTATTATTCAATTTTACCTTGCTATTTTCAGCATTCACAAAGTGATTGAAGAAGTTGCAGAATTTGATCTTAGCCAAGTTTGTTTCAATAATCTTGTTAGCGTGCCATTGGTAACCCTAAGTTGAACAATGTGAAGTGATTGCTTTCCAAGGTACTCTATTCTTCATTATCGAACCCTAACTTCAAGAGATTATGGCTACAAGTTCTTCCACACCAGTCAAAGGAATGGAGAAGGATCTGCATCAAATTAAGCTAGTAAGGAGTGATGCATGTGCACGACCAAACTTTCGTGTTGTTCCGGAAAGTGCAATTTTGAGTGATCTGAATGAAGCTCTCTCATCAATCCCACCAAAGGTACTTATGGTTCATGATGTTAGATCCTGCTACATGGTTGAAATTGGTGAAGTGGGTGATATTGAATTGAGAAAATCCTATGACAAGTATGAAAATGGAATTCTAAAAGATGAATTCAAACATTTAGCCAACAAAGGGTTAACTCATGCCCTAGATTTTCTGACAGAATTTAAGGATGAATGGATTAAGGTTGTCCTAAGCTGAGTTCATAATATGCATATGTGGCTGGATAATGGACCAGTAAAGATCATAAAAGATATTATTCATAGAGTTACTAGGTATCCTATTATCAGTGGTAAACAAACTATGAGAGATCAAAGTAAAGAAGTGATAGCAGCTAACATTGGAGCTGTTTGGAATAAAATAGGTATGAATATCTCTACAATTAAAAACTTAGAACTTGACTTTGGAGTGAGAGTGATTTCTCAAAAATTCTATTAGTCAAGCTGACTGGATAGTGTTCCATGTACAGCTATGGACCAGGCATGGAAGATAGTAAAAAAGAATCACACCTACAACCTTGCTGAGCTGCAGTTGACACAACTAGCCGAGAACTTACTATCAATCAGAAAATCCAAAAGCTCATCATGTAAGTTTGGCTCTTGGTTAATATGTATATTATTCTATGTACAGAAGTCATTTCCTACACTAGGAAATATTATCTGGAAGAAGGACAGACCCATCACTTTATAGATTAGTGAATGTATTTAGCAATTAGGAAAATATTTCAATGGTAGTATGGGAAATTATTTTGTGGAATTCAAAAAGAGAATGAGGTTGAGGACTAGAATTCCCAATTCACTTGTGGAGAAGCACTATGAAGAGATATGTTTCTTACTAGATACAGATTACACCTATATTCAGGCTATGACACCTAGGGTATCATGGCTGGAACCATTTCCCTATGAAGTTAATATTGATGAAGCATTAGCAGCTATCATAGCACTCCTAGTAAAGGAGATTGATACTAAAGATAAAAGATTTATAAATTATGATGAAGCAAAGGCAAAGATTTTGATGAATCTTAAGGAAGGAACCATGGAAAGAAAGAGGAAAAATATTGTGAAAAATCTGAAAAAGATGGTTGGCTTGCTGAGTGATGAAGAGCTAGAGGATGCACCTCTAGACATATCTACTAGACAAGGAGAAGATGTATCTGAGGAATAAGAAGTAGAAGTCAGTGAATCTGAAGAAGAGATTTTTGTCAAGGCAAAATAGAAGAGGCCAGTAGTAGAAAAAGTAACAAAGCCGAGTAAAGAAAAGCCTAGAGTTACCCCTCCTATTGAAAATCATCCAAGGATAAGGTCATCTGCTGCCATATCTCTAGTAGAGAAAAAAAATTCTATGCAAAGAAGATTGGAGAAAGTAGTTCTAGATCGAAGACAAAATTTGCAACAAAGGCTGTGCTGAGCCTAAAAGTTAAGAAACTAAGAAGGAAACTGCATTTGGATCTGGAAAGTGACAAAGACAAGACTGAAACTAATGAACCCAACAACATACCAACAACATCATTCAAGAGACCCATAGATATTAATGAGGTATGTGAAAACTTGAGAAATTCTGCAGGGTTATCTGGTTTTAAGTTTATCGAGTATGAAACATTGAAGGTAGAAGATAAACATAAGGTTCAGGAAGCTCTCCTAGACATGATGTGTAATTTAAGTTAACACCTATAGAAATAGGAAACAATGTGTTGAGTGAGTTGTATGAATTTATATCTGGAAAGTGGGAATTTTCACTCACAACTAAGAGACAAATAAGAGAAGGAACTTTAGCTCAAGTCATTCTTGAGCTAACCAAGAAATAGAGAGAAAAATTTGTTGAAGAGTATAAGCATAAATTCATACCTAAATAGAGAGGTTGTGCTATTTTGAAAAATGATATTGAAGGGATAGTACAATAGAGTACTGTAATTTGGAAGGAAATTTTTGGATTGATTGCTCCAAAAGTAAAGAAAAATGATGAAGGAACATCTGAGCCGAAGGCTAAAGAAACTGAATCCACCCTTGTACCACAGAAATTAGTAGTTCACATTTATACTGAGCCTGAGAACACTGGAATAGAAGCACAAGGAAAAATAGAGATAGTTAACACTATTGATCTAACTATTGACAATCCAATTGATGTGACAATTGATGACTCTAGCAATCTAGATGTCGAGGGTCAGGATGAGTCGAGGGACTCAACTATTGAATCACCTATTAAGGCAACTAAGGCTGAAGAAGAGAAGAGTACAGAGGAAGAAGAAGAGAGAACTCAAAATGAATTTGAGGATAAGGATGCTCAAGAAGAAGCATAAAAGGAGAAAACAATTGAACAAGAGGTAATTGTACAACATTCACCTATTTTAGAGGTTGTAAAATCAGTTCTAGATAGTAGTGAGGAGATAAAAGATAATAAAAATGAGCCTAAAGAACAAGAGGCAATGCAAGTTTTGGTTGATCTACCACATTCTGCATCATCAAATCCCACTGGAACTAGGACAGGAAGCATGCCTGATCAGCAGGCAATTTTGACTGAACTAAAAGATGCAATGGTGTCAACTACTAAATCTAGAAAAGTTATTGTAGAAACGAAGCTGAGCAGTAGTTCACCTGAATTCAAGAGGAGGAAATTTATGAGGAAGAATTCTCTGATTCTAGATGTCACATTAGATGAAGTTATTATGATTCCACCATGGGATCCCAATGTTTTTTCTTATAAACAGATTGAGACTCTTCAGGAGCTACTTAAGAGGAAGAAAAGACAGGAGGAACTGAAAAGGGAGCATAAGAAAAAGAAAGTGTTACATGACATCAAGGACATATTTGTAAAGGCTTTTGACATGGAAGTTGAGAACCGTCAAGCCCCTATTCTTGAACAGTTAGTTTAGATTGTGCAAAAGGTAAATGATGACAATATTGAAGCCAATGAGAAACTATTGCAATGGTCTAAGAGGGAATTCGAGAATAAGGTACTAGCAAAAATCTCAGGAGAGATTGCAGTAAAATAGATTGAAATTTCTTCTCTGGTAGAAATTTTAGAGGGAGTTGCAACAAATGTTTATTCTTTGTATAAGAGGTTATCTGATGTTGAATTCTTCACAAAGGATAATCTACATGCTTTAGAGAAATTGCAACTAGACCTAAATTCAACAGGAAATTCACTGAGTATGGATGCTAGCATGAGCTCCTTACATTTTAATAGGTTGACTTATACACAAAGGAGGATATCCAAGCTCATGGCTGAAAATGGTCGGATTAGGACCAAATTGATTACTATTCAGACAAGTCCGATACCTCATCTAGAGGTCATTCAAAAAGAACTTTCATCTAAAAATGAATTGATCAAGAGAGATTCTCATCTCTCCACTGTAGAAAGATTAGTAAGTCTAGCTGTCGAGCTAGAAGTGAAAATAGAGGTTATGAAGTTTGTCAAGGACAGTTGGGACTCTGCATTTGAGTCTACCTTACAACTTCATAAATAGTTTTTGGACAAGTATAACTTGAACCCACCAGAAATCAATGACAAAAACAAGTGGGAATCTGACAGGACTGACAAGGATACAACATAAGGAGATTAGTACAGGTATTCAGTACAGGTATCCATGTATATATTTTTTGAAGGCATGTATACTATGTAAATTTTTGTATGTAGTATGATGTACATTCCTAGGGATAGTATAGTATGTACTTAGGAAACATTTTGGATGGAATGAATTGTAATGATAAGTGTGTTTTTGTCACTAATATCAAAGTGGGAGATTGTTAATCCCTAAGTTTTGTTGATGATTAGTGATCCACACTTAGTCATTTACTTAGGCAGTTTTAGTTGGTTAATCATTGTGGCCGAGCTAAACATTCAAGGCCAAGAAACATTGCCGAGCAAGCTTTAGGTTGTCGAGTTAGATCATGCCGAGCCAAGTAGAATATTAAGTGTTGAGCATCAGAGATGTTTAGTGCCGAGAAGAATAGTTTTTGCATACATGTTAGGATTAATTCAAAATTTGATGTAAATGGTTTAGGCTGACTTGTATGAGATTTGGGCTGACATTTGTATGCATTTAATATTTGTCTACTGAGTTAATTTTGCATTTAATTATTTTATACTATGCATGGCATGGAGCCAATCAGGAAATCCGTATGCATTGGAGGCATAAACAATATATCTTGATTGTTGATCTAGATGTCACTACCAGATCTAAAAAGATATAATAAGATTGCTTCTAACCCTAAAAGAGAGAAGTGTGTGAGAGTAAGAGACATACAAAGAAGGTTTGTGTGTTCATGAGAGATGAATAGTAAGTCATTTTTGAGAAGAAGCCTAGATCAAGAAGAATGACAGAGTAGTGATAAGAAGAGTAAAGACATTTCTGATTGAGAGATCATAGAAGGTATTGGAAAGAGTAGATCCGTCATCAGCATTTGAGTGCATAACAAAGGATCACTACTTGGAACATTCTAACAAGTGTATCAGGTTAAATCTCTTAACAGAATGGTTCTAGTAGACCGTTTTAAATCTCTTAGCTGAGTGCTTTGTAAGTTGAAATCCTTTAACAAGATAGATTGTAATGATCTTTAGTTCTTAATAGAATAGACCTTTAATCAGGTAGATTGCATGTTGCAATCAAACTCTTGTAGCCCTAAGAGGCACACTTTATTGCTGCAATAGTGAAAATTTTGTGGGTGTCATCCCCACCCCATTTTTACCTATTTTGGTTTCTGGGTTACCAAATTCTGTGTTATGAGTTACATATTTGATGTTATTGATGCTATCTGATGTTAGGTTAGATTCATATATGTATGAATGTGGATCAATTTTTTCTAATTGGTTAAGTTTTAAGATCTGATTCACCCCCCCTCTCAGTATCTTTCTTTCCCATTCTTGTACTTCCAACAGCACCATCATCCTTAGCTTCCTAGGAACATCCTTGCATTACATATTGCATCTCATATCCCCTTAGGGTAATCATTTCATGCCACCTATTACACAAGCCACTAAGAAGAGGAAGGACATGGACCCTAGTCTTGTAGCTACTTCATATAATCCTACGATTGACCACACTAATGCTATGGTCTCCTATACACCTCAGCCCAACAAACAAATTGAGCACATTTGGGTAGATACTAATGAGACTCCCATCAGAAGTACCATAGAGACATTTATCAATCATCCAGGGCATGTCCACATGGTGAACACCATGATTGGATGTAATAGCAGTTAGGTACTCTCAGACATTTAGAAAAAAGGACTTCAACTCCCACCTTGGATTATATCCATGCTTATCACATGAACT
The DNA here is from genome assembly GCA_018584345.1 of Thuja plicata. Classification (NCBI taxonomy): domain Eukaryota; kingdom Viridiplantae; phylum Streptophyta; class Pinopsida; order Cupressales; family Cupressaceae; genus Thuja; species Thuja plicata. Next base: position 13,420,379 of record MU223776.1, read on the forward strand.
ATGGCACTCCTAGGGGAACGTTATCATCCTATTAGAAAAAAAAAATTTGATCCACTTCAGCGAGTTCTATAGGTGGTAACTCTTATCGCACAAGTAGTTCAAACTTCTATCCCACCCTCCATTATGCACATGACACCTTCATCTACCTTGGGATCCCTTCCTCCTAATCCAACATCAATAACACAAACAATACCTCCTATCGCTATGCAAGCACCTACACCTCCTCAACCCATAGCCGCTCCACTTTAACAAGAATTCCCAACATTTGTAGCACAATTCCCACCACCAGTAAGCACTCAACAAACCACCATTCCACCCATCACCACTCAACCCATTCAAAATGCAACAACTAGTTCACAGCATCAAAGCACCCAAATCTCCATGCATGTTCCACCTTTTTCTTCCACCACATACCCATAGCAGAAAATACACTTCACCACAGGCATTCCACCTACCAATGCCTATAACCAAACCTTATTTTAGCAAGGGCCCACCTTCCTCACCCCACTAGAAATGCAAGCGCAATGTTTGATAGTAGTTCTACCTTAAACACAATTCAACCCAAATCCTCCCATGCAACAAACATCTACCAATCCCTTCACCATAACACAAATTCCCATCCCACTAACTCAGCAACAACAACCTATCCAAAAACAACAACCAATCCAGTAGCAACAACCTATCCAGCAACAATAAACAATCCAACAGAAACAACTAATCCAACAACAACAACCTATCCAACAACAAGCCCAACAAAAAAAAAAGCAACAGAAAAATGCCAACCCATTCACATCCAAAGCACAATAGTAACAAACCAACCCCTTCGTAGTTGCGCAACCAATCATCCAAACTACCCAGTAGCCACAACCAAAAATGTAGGGGGAAAATCCCTTCACAACACAACCACTACAGTAGATTGCTAATCCTTTCACTAACAAGCACACTATCCTCCAACCAACGCAACAACAATAAACTAATTTTTCCAACTACCTAGCCATGCCATCTTTCACTGCATCACAAACTGTTCCACCATCACAACAATCCAATATTCCCATTAACACCAATTACCTTGCTGCAACCACTAGGGGCATTCCACCATAGAACACCTATCCTTTACCCTATGTAGGTGCACAACAAGCTCAACCCACTTATCCAACACCTTAACAAATATAAAGATACTTCCAATAGTTACAACAACCCTATCAGATGTCGCCACCTCCTCCACCAAAATATTCCCCTCAACCGTAGCTTCCACCACAATAGCCCATCTACACTTACCAACAAACTTCATGCCAAACACTACAGTATCCTCCACAGAATCCCCCATATTCACCATTTGATCCATATCAAATCTAGGGAGCCAATGCAATCAGGGTTAATAATCCTCCCCCATAAATCAATCACGAATGGGAGGAAATAAAGAACGCTCTCAAAGAGATAAAATTAGGGACTGAAGCTAAAATATTCAAGTTTGAAGAGGTGTGTCCTTACCCATTTGATCGATCTAACACTGCAATACCCTTCCCCAAGCACTTTGAAACACCCAAGTTTAATAAATACTAGGGGAAGGGAGATCTTGTGAGCCACGTGAAATAATTCTACATGGCATGCTAAAAAGTAGCCTATAGTGATAATTTCCTCATGAGAATATTTCCCAAAAGCTTAGGATGGACCACTCTTGAGTGGTTCTACAAAATCCCCTATGGCACAGTCTCTACTTTCGCTGAACTATCAAAGAAATTTGTGTTCCAATACATGCATAACATAGAGAATGAACTTTCCCTCCTTGACTTATGTAATTCCAAACAAAAGGGAGGAGAGAGCCTGGCTGATTACCTTCAGCACTGGAAAGGGCTTACTACGAGGTTTTCCTATCAACCCCCCAAGCAACATCTCATCAAAATATTTATTAACAACCTCCATCCTAAGCTTGCCTATCATATGCACATGAATTGTATACAAACTTATCAAGACATCAGAATCAAAGGCATGAATCTCAAGCGAGGTCTCATAGAAGACGGTGCCATCAAGCACTACAATGAATCCTAGTCTGAAAAACATCATAATGATCGATCATGGTAATGGAACAAGAACAAGAATGTAATAACTGAAGGAGCCACTGACACTAAAAACGTTCAGGTCATGGTGGCTGGTCTCAACACACCTACCCAAAATTATCAGAAAGCACCACCAGTATACCCTCAAATGTATCAACAACCCGCTCACATATATCACCAACTGACGTACCAACAAAACATACACCCTCAAGGTGTGATTATCTATCCCCCTCCAAGGAAATCATATCAACCCAAATACCAAGGTCCTATGAACCAGATGAATGCCATATCAGTCCCACATGGATAGCCAAGGCCTCATGCTCTGAATGTGCCACAATTCATGTTTACCCCCTTGGGTGAACCCATAGCTATCATCTTCCATAGAATGGTCCAAGCCAACCAAGTCATGTACCCAAAAACACAACCATTTGATGTCTCAACACCTAAGCCTACCTGGTATAAAGACAACGAGTACTGTGATTACCATCATGTTAAGGGACACACCACCATCAAATGCATGAAGATAAAACACTACATCCAGGATCTCATTGACCGCAAAGAGATTGAAGTGGACTCTCCTACCCAACCATCACCAAATGCGGGCCTTAAAATCTATCAAAATGCATTTCTTGAACACTCCTCAGGTAAAGGACTAGGCAATCCTGCTAAATCCTCTGACCAAGGGAAGGGTAAACATGGAGACAATGTTGACATAAAATATTATACAAATGCTATTATCAACTATGATAATCTCATCGGCTACATATCCCAAGTTTAGTCCTCTATCAATGTCATTCATGTTAAGAGCAATGATAACTAATGTGTAGTCACCACTTGACAAGGTAGAATAAAAATCATAGGTACAAGTACCACTCCATCTTTTGGTACCTAATACAACCTATTGGAACACCTAGGGAATACTCCTACCCAAATTTCCATCCTAGATCTCCTCCACCCCTCACCCACCTATCAAGAGATCCTCAACAAATCCTTACAAGAATCACGTGTTCCCAGTGACATCAACCTCACTAAATTCCATAACCTTGTTGGCCACTTGTCTACATCTTGTGGGGTTTCCTTTAAACCAAAAGACATACCCTCATAAGAACCTGATCATAACCTTCCACTCCATATTGCTTTCATGGTTAAATATTTTTCCATCAAGTGAGTCATGATAGATAATGGTTTGGCCCTAAATCTGTGTACTCTAAAATTCATCAAATAGTTGGGCTGCACTGAAGAAGATATAACAAAATATTTCGTTACCATCAAAGCATATGAAAATCTAGAACACACTTCTGAAGGCACCATTTCATTTCCCATCAAAGTGGGCCCTGCTATCCAAGATAAAGTATGTCATGTTGTTGATCTTGACCTTCCCTTCAACATCCTCCTTGGATGCCCATGGATCCATTCTATGCAAGTTGTCCCATTCACCTACCATTAGTGCATCAAATTCCCATATAATGGCACTAAAATCACTGTCCGCGCAGATCCCAAGCCCTTCGCCTAATGCAATGTATTGGAAACCTCCTTCCCACATTCCAATCACTGTCTTGGGATTGATATTGGCACCTCTATTGCTAGTTCAGCTCAAATCCATTCAAATCCCAAAACAATCCTCTCTTCTACCCTTTCCATGGTTAGGATAAACAATCATGGTTGTGGAAAGTATAGCCTATATGATGCCTTCGTAGTTGGAGCATTGCCAGTTGATCCACATGCCCAAGGGAGACTGGACAAGAACATAAAAAACCAGAGCAAGCCATAGAAAAAACAATTAGGCCCTACCAATTTGATCTAAAATGACATTTTGAGTAGCCAGGAGATGGCACCAGATATCAATCGGTGGCTTTATAAAGATCCACCACCCCTAGACACCGGTTCTTCAATTATTTCAAAGGAAAACACCCTTCAACTCAAAAGCTAGTTATAGAAAATTGGAATTATCAAGGCAGCGGCTTGGGTGCTGAAAAGTAAAGAATGAAAGACCCTTTTTAACCCACCAAATGAGAAAAGAACTTAGGCCTTGGTATGGATTCTACCACAACGGAGGGCACTAATGACAACAACTATACCCATTATAGACCCCTAGGCTAAATCGTTTAATTCAAAGATGTCCTTGAAGAGAAAATTGTGAAAGCCTACAATGATATTGACGATGACATCTTCCTGGGCAATTTTTCCCTCTATCAACTCTCCATTAATTTCATTGACCTTCCCCTCCTACATCCTGAACTCATAGACAGGGACCAACCAAGTATCGTACATGTTGACTGTTAGAAACACTGAGAGGGGGGGGGGGGGGGG
>MU223776.1:13427453-13487051 GCA_018584345.1 Thuja plicata
TCTTCATGTCTTCCTCTATTGCATGTCTTTTCATGATCTCCAATAAGTTCCATAACTGATTTGGTATCACTGTCTTGAGTTCAAGAACTGTCTTCTTGAACTTGATCATATGAGATATGATCATAGAGTGTATCTCAGTCTTATCAATTTCTTGATACTTGTCATATAATTTATAAAGTGTATCTAATTTCCCTTCATTCAAAATCATGTTCTTCAAAACATTTAGACTAGGTCTAAATCCTACCTCAGGAGGAGCTTGAGTATTCTTTGCATTTCTTTGAGTGTTCCTTGAGGATGGGTGATTTGTGGGTGCCTATTTTCTTCCTCTAGTCTTCTTGCTTGGTGTAGATAGTGGGGATGAGTCTAAATCAATGGTGGTAGAGGGCACATAGGTGCTCCCTACTTTGTTCTTCTTTTGGATCTGTTCAGCTTTCTCAAGCTCTTTTTCTATCTTGGCATCTCTTGCTTTGTCAAGATCTTCTTGAGTGACTCCATGAACTTTTAGTATGTTAGATGTAATTATGGATGCTTTCCTTTTATTATTAGCACTGTGTAGGATAGTATCCACTTCATTGGTCTTCTCTCTGTAGGTGCCCCACCTAGGCTCATTAGGATCTTTGGGCATAGACAATAGAACTTGTGCATATCCTTCTAACACATGTTCTTCCACTTCATAACCAAGAGGATGAATCCATTTGGTTCTAGGTTAAACTACCTCCATGCATGTGCAATCTGTTTCTACCATGAAACATATGGTATCCTTATATTTCTCAACTATCTTCTCAGATAATCTGAATCTATTCTGCATTTTGATCTGGAATGTCTTTATATCCATATCCATGGCATCCCTTGCACTACTCTCTAAAGTGACCTTGAGTGAAATCTGAGACATTGTGAATTTTCTACTGTCTAGGTAAAGGTTTGCAACCTTTCCAACTATATGGAAATACAAGTAGATGATCAAAGATCCAAACCTGAATGTCTTTCTCCTGCCATGCTTGATGATTTGAATGTTGTCAATCAATTGACCACACAAGATCTTGCATAGGTTGTATTGAGTGTTATCCTTCACCATTCTGATAGCTGCTAGGAATGTTTCTATAGAGACACTGTTCAACTTGCTTTCTTGCTGAAACTTATGACCAAGTATCATTGTTAAGAGTTTTATGTTGTCTTCTTTGATAGGGTGAACTGTCATTCCGCACTTGTCACTTATAGATAGGTAAACTTGCTCAATTTGTTTCTTGACATCCTTACCAGTAGGAAAAACTGTTCCAGTCTTAGGAAGTCTAATTAATTCATGGATTAGGTCTATAGTTATACACACAGGGACCTCACCAATCCAATAAAGATCATCATGTATTCTACTTAACAAAAGCTTCACTCATTCTGGCTCATCAAACTCATGCGCATTTGAGTATACAAAAATAGGGTTATCAATCAAGTGTGCAAACTCATCCTTGAATGTGTAATCAGGTTTCATCATAGATCCCATATGAGTGGCTATGCTGATATCTCCTACTGTTTCCTTCTTATAATAAATATACGCGTAGATATCTTCCACATGAACAACACCTAGTGGGGTTTTGGAGAAATCCCCTTCCACATCATCCAGTATGGATTTGAATGGATGCCTCTTGAATACAAATCTCTTCCTCTCTACTATATCAAACAAAATTGGGGTTGCCATACTTACTTGGAAATTGCTTAAGTAGGGTTTCACAAAATTCTGAAACGGTGCGAATGCTAGGGTTCCATTCCAAACTTCTTGTCTATTCGCTTAACTACAAAATTTGTTATGCTTATGTACCTTGATTTCTAGTGCTCCAATGGTCTCCAAATTCTATGCTCTCGAATGCAAGTGTGAAGAAGATCAAACACTTACTTTCTTTTATACAATCTACCGCATTTAATGTTTTCAACCGTACACAAATTACTTAGAGATTTTGAAACTTTGATCCCAATGCGTTTGAGACAATGCGTGAATGCACATAGCAATATTATGTGCTTTTAACCATGAATTCATAGGCGCATACTCAGAGGTGAGTATACCAACCGCGTAGGGGTCCTGAGCTATAATAGCTCCCCTAAGACCAAGAAGGTCTATTCAAGCAGAAGTAGAGGGTGCGTCCACTATGGATGCATCAACTACTTTGTCAACATCATTGTCCTTCTTTACTTCAACCCAAATTTTGATTGAGTCTTCATTTTCTTGAAAAAAATTGACTTCTCCTTTCTCTTCAAATAGTGATTTCTTAGGATCCTCTTTCTTTTGAGTTTTGGATCTACAAAACCTTGAGATGTGTCCAGCCTTTCCACATGTGTGACAAATGATAGGAGGTCTGATGCTCTTGTTCATCATGCTGCATTGCTTTACTGTGTGTCCATTGTAGTTACATATCTTACACGTAGTGTTCTGTAAATTCCTTTGGGGTTGATTTCTCTGATTGTTTTGATTCATTCTTCTTTGATTATGCTGTGAATTATTTCTTTGATTTGTTCTACAATGTATAGCCCTGTGACCAAATTTATTATAGGAGAAACAATAGCCATTGAAAGGTCTTACCTCTTTGCAATCTCTTGCCAATTTACCATGTTTGTTACATGCATAACAAGTTCTGTTAACTTGCTTGATTTCCCTTTTTAGTTGGATCTACTTTAATCTCTTCAACATTTTCAACTTTCCTTGCTTCGGAAGATGCTTCATGAGGTTTCTCTCTTCCTTGTAATGAATTGAATTTAGTTTGTGTTACATTGAATCCAAGACCAGTAGTGTCACCTTTTTGCTTTTGTGCATTAAGTTGAGATTGAAGTGAGTCAGAACTTGTGTGGATTTTATCAATCTTATCCTTTGCTTCTGTTAATTCAGATTCCAACTTCTTTTTTATGTTTTCTAATTCTAGAACTTTCATGTTTGCTTTTAAGAGTTCATCATCTAGTTGTTTGCTTTCTTTGATCTTTTCTTCAATAGCAATTTGGCTGTCTGTGAGCTGTTCATCTAGATTTTCAACTTTATCTTTCAGAGACATATTCTCCTCATTGAGCTTTTTGATCATTTTTCCTAAATCACTTATAGAAAAATATTTCAAATCTTTTCTTAATTTCTTGATAAGCATTTGTGAGCCATCAACTTTCAGTCTAAGTTCTTCATTTTATTTTTCAGATCTATCAAGATCTTCAAGAGTCGCTTCAAGATTATTTTTCAAATGTTTTGCTTCTACTAAGTCCATGATCTCCTCAAGTGGTTAAACTTATTTGTTGAGGACCAGAGCTCTGATACCAATTGTTAGAAACACTAAGAGAATTAGTGTTTGTCTATTAATTACTTTTCAGAAACTTAAACATAAATCAAACATGCATAGAATGAAGCTTAACATAAGAACTCATAACGCATGATATGATTATGGGGAAACCTTGATCAGAGGAAAACCCCGATGGGAATTAGTACCCACAAATATTGTACTAGGTATAATGAACCTATTAAAGTTCCTTTGCCCTGTTAGAAGCAGTCTTTACAATTTGAGTACAATGACTTGGTTAAAGATTTGACCCTGTTAGGAGTCTTTTACAAAACCCTGTTAAAGGTATATGGCTCACTACCCAATAGGATGAAGGCTACAACCTTCTAAAAGTTGATATACACTATATCAAAAGTGAACTATTGTGATGACACTGTTGTCTGATCAGTTCTGTGTATGCACAAATTCTCTTACTCTCTTAAAGAGCTATATCATATAACGACTTCATTATACTACTTTTTTGTATCTTCTTCTTACATGATAATCAACACTTGTAACATAACTTTACATTACATACTTATATGTTCATATATGAATAGGCGTGACCCAAAACAAAACTCTAGTCCACCCTAAAACAAAATATACAACGCTTCTAAACAAGTCAGCTCAAGTGTGTTTACTACAATGCTAATTACATTATTACAAAGATATAACCAAAGGCGCTTAGCCATTACATTACAAAAAAATTCACACTGATGAAAATAGTAGTCGGCTTCCATGCTCTATCTTCTGGACTGCTTGGTCTACTGATCTTCCTGTAACTTTATCGTACTATTGTTTCATACTATGCATGTATAGATGTAGCATGTACACATGTCGTACAACATATATCTGAATGCACATACGCTGACTTGATCTCTCGCACGTGCGCTGATGTGTTGATCGCTGAGTATCTCTGTCTGCCCTATTTTCCATACTTAGTCATTTTGTCTTTCATGACAGAAACTAGACATGACTTTGTTGCCATGATGACAACAAAAAATGAGTCATGCATCCTTAGGAAGTCAACTTGCCAACATTGACGAGTTCCAAAGTGAGGACATGCTCCTAAGATTCATGGTAGTAGTTAAACATAGCACTAACTAGGGGAAAGATTCAACACATATATTCAAATTGGATCCAAAGGCATACTTTGGGGAAGATAAGAACTTCAAACACAAAAATGAAGTAGAAAACAAAAATAAAAAAGAGAAAAATTGATTCCCTAGCAAAAACTCCTCTAGGGCGCTATTTGATCGCAAAAAAGTAAAAACAAAGGGCATATCCACTGGCAAAAACCTCCCTGAGGTGCCAGAGGATAAATATTCTCATCTTCCTCTAATCCATGATTACAGGCCTAAATAGTCATTGACCCTCATCAAAGAAACAAAACCCATCAATCTGGGTACAGAGGACTATCCTCGCATCACTTACATTGTAGCCTCCTTGATAGAAGCAGAAGAATCAGCTCTTTTTTCTCTCTTACAAGAATCCATAGATAAATTTCCATGGTCTTATGCCCACATGCTAGGATCAGACCCTAACTTGGTGGTTCACCATCTAGCAGTAGACCCAAATATTAAACATGTCAAACAAAAGCTCCGAAAGATGCACCCCAAGGTAACACTACTTGTCAAAGTAGAGCTAGAAAAGATACTCCAAGCCAAAATAATTCGCATCATTGACTACTCTGAATGGATCTCTAATATGGTGCCAGTATCTAAACCTGATAAATCAATCTAGATTTGTACATATTTCTGAGATCTCAACAGGGCATGTCCCAACGTTGATTTCCCACTTCCAAACATAGACATGATAGTAGACCTCACAACAGGACATGAGATGTTGTCACTCATGGATGACTTTTTAGGATATAATAAAATCCATATTGTAGAAGAAGATCAGCACAAGAAAACATTCACAACCCCCTACAAAACCTTCTACTATAATATGATGCCATTTGGTTTAAAGAATGCTGGGGAAACCTATCAGAGGGCGATGACAATCATTTTCCATGACATGATTCACAAGATCCTTGAGGACTATGTAGATGATATCTTGGCTAAATCTGTTAAAAGGGAAGATCACCTAGATGTTATAGAATTTGTCTTTGACAGGATTGGACACTATGGCCTAATGCTCAACCCTAAGAAGTGTGTCTTCGAGGTCAGGTCAAGAAAGCTCCTTGGATTCATCGTATCCAGAAGAGGCATTAAAATAGATCCAAAAAAGGTACAAGCTATCATAGAAATGCCTCCACCAAAAACACTCCAGCAACTATGCAGCCTACAAGGAAAGTTACAATCTGTGCACCATTTCATCTCTCTATTAGTAGATAAGTGCCAACCATTTACTCATCTCCTACAAAAGGATAACACTTTTAAATGGGATCCTCAGTGTCAAGAAAGTTTTGAAAAGATCAAATAATACTTGGATAATCCACCTATCTTGGTACCACTTATACCCGGCTGACCGCTCCTCCTGTATATTTCTACTATTACAATAGAACTGGGGGCACTCCTTGCTTAGCTAGATGATGAAGGAAAAGAAAGAGCCATTTATTACATCAGTCAAGCCTTAGTGGGTTATGAGCTCAATTATTCCCCTATAGAAAAAACATGTCTGGCAGTGGTTTTTGCCACTAAAAAACTTTTCCACTACATGCTTAGTCATACAACCAAGATCCTTTCAAAAGTGGAACCTCTCAAGCACCTACTCTCTAAGACTACTCTCATATGTTGAATGGAAAAATGGGTTATGCTGCTAAGCAAATTTGATATTCAATATGTAGGCAAAAAAACCATTAAAGGACAAGTCATCACAGATCAGCTAGCAAAAGTGTTGTTGGTGGACGCATATCCTATGATTACCAAATTTACAGATGAGAATTTGTACATGATAGAAGAGAAACCCACTTGGAAACTATACTTTGATGGATCTACACAGCCCATGGTGTAGGAGTAGGAATGCTTTTTGTCACACCAGAAGGTGAATATATCCCTATGTCATTCAAATTGGGATTTCCCTGCTCAAACAACATTGCAAAATATGAGGCACTAGTCGTAATGCCTATAGAATGGAACATCATAGATATACATGTCTTTGGAAATTCCCAACTCATCATCAAACAAGTCCTGGATGCTCGTATCAAACCAAAGATGACAAAATAATGCCATATAAAGAGATGGTTGACAAGATGAAAGAGCATTTCCTCCACTTGGAGATAACACAAGTACCATGCTTGTAAAATAAGGTTGTTGATGCAATGGCCACAATCAGCTCCCTCTTAGATATTCCTCATGAGTCTATGCAATACAAATTCTTAGTTGAGAAACTTCATTCTAACGAGAATGATGAATCAAATTGCGTATGTGTCTTGGTTGGTCCCCAGTCCCCGTGGTACCACGATATCCATGCTTATCTTTAAAATGGTATCATATCCCCTCATCTCACCACAACCCAGTGCCAAAACTTTATTCGCAGAGCTTCCCACTACACCCTTGTAGCCAACACCCTTTATCATCGAGGCTATCATAATGTGCTCTGTATATGTTTAGATTAAAATGAGGCCACCTAGGATTTACAAGAGGTACATGCTAGAATCTATGGTGTCCATACAAGTGGAATGGTCCTAGCCAAGAAAATTTTACAAACAGGGTACTATTGGCCTACAATGGAACATGATACTTGTGAGTTCGTCAAGAAGTGCTTACCTTGTCAACAACATGCCAATTTGATCCATGCTCCTGCATAGGACCTCTAGCCTATTGCGCCCCCTTGGCCTTTCTCTTTTTGGGGTTTTGACCTCATTGGTAAGATTACCCCCTCTCTTCTGAAGGCCACAAATACATAATAATAACAACAAAGTACTTTACAAAGTGGGTCCAAGAAATTCTGTTTAGCCTCACTACAGGTGTCCAAATCTCAAAATTCATCCTCTACCATATCGTCTGTCACTTCAGCATACCCTCCACTATCTTCACAGATCATAGAACACCATTTGAAAATCAATACGTTAGTGATCTGTGTGCTCACCTCCATATCCATCGCCATTTCTCTAGTCCATATTTTCCTCAAGGTAACGACCAAGATGAGGCAACTAATAAGACCCTCCTCAAAATCCTAAAAAAGGTTTTCAATGATATTGGCCGTGACTGGCATCTCCAAATCAATCCCACCCTCTGGGCATATCGCACTTCATATCGTACTCCTACAAGAACCATTCCATTTTCCCCAATCTATGGTGTTGAATCTCTCTTACCAATTGAGGTCAAACTACCATCCCTCCGAGTATCACTAAGAGGCCTGATCAATGATGAAGATTACCGAGTAGCAAGTCTCACACAGCTTGATCTGCTAGATGAAAAGTGCCAGCAAGCCTACGATCACTTGATTGTCTATCAAAATAGACTCAAGTAGAACTATAACAAGAAAGTCCACTCATGCCAGTTCTAGGTAGGGGACTTTGTGCTAAAGGAAAATCAGAAAGTGGGTATTGATCGAGAAAAGAAAAGTAAGTTTGAGGTTACCTGGCAAGGCACATACATTTTCACTGCATGCTTCAGTTTTGGGGTATATCAACTCTCCAGTCCTGAAGGAGAACCCTTGAATGATCAAATCAACATCATTCACCTTAGGCACTTCTATGCCTGACAGCTGGTTATTCATTCCAGTTATTTGAAAAAATCCATAAAAAAGTATAAAAAGTCCTGAAAAAAGTACAAAAACAATGTAAAATAGTTCTAAAAAAATCTCAAAAAAGTAGAAAAAAGAAGCTAAAAAAATGGTTGTCCAAGCAAAAACCTAGCAAACAGGCACTTGGACAACATCAAAAACATCAAAAATAAAAAAGAAGAGTAAAGAGAAAAATTTCGTCCAATGGTGAAAACTTGGCAATCAGGCGCCTTGGACAAGTATGGGTGATGAAAACCTGGAAATAGGCATCACACATAGTGGACCATTCCATTATCTATCAAAATATTTCTCCCCTCCATCTCCATCATCACATCCCCATGAGCCTCAACATTTCCCGTATTCCCTGGGTGTTCCAACAATATTGCATGCTTTAAACAACAAGATCCAATCAAATCTCGTCAGAAATATTTGTACATACTCACTTGTCATTAATCATTTGGTTTTGTCCTTATATATTCATGATGTGTCTAGTCTTCTCACCATCACACTAACACTTTGAGGTCATTCTAACTCTCATTAATGCCCCCTAACCCATCCTAAAAGCATAAAAAACTTAGAAAATAGTAAATGGAAGGTCTCAGTTGAGTCACTCACCAGTACTGGCCACTCCGCAGGTCTCCCATGGGTCCACATGTGCTCTCCTAACTACCCCTTTAGCCTCTTGTTTGCCATGTTTTCTTTCTAGAGCTCTTTTCTCAATCACTATTCACAAATGACCTTCTTTTAGCCCTCTAGCCCCTCTTATAGCCCCCATTTTCCCCGAAAATTTTTCTACTGTATTTTCTTCTCCCACCTGTATATTACTGTATTATTAATCCTGTTGTACACTCTAAATGCGCAAAAATATCCAAAAAACATTAAGAAATTGCAAAAAATCCAAAAAATTTAAAAATTCCAAAAATCCCAAAAAAATAAAAAATTCTCCAAAATATTGCAATAAACTTTTCCTTTCTTCCGCATCGCTAAGTTTTTTGATTTTAGTGACATTTTGACTCCTACAACTACGATCATGTTTTTCAAGAAATAAGTTTTGCGACTGACTATCCTTTCTTGTCAGGATGCATCCTTCTGGTGTTGACTTATCACACCCTTCATCGACTCAATCCTTTCCATGGTAAGAACTTTCAACTGAATGACTCCTTGGTCATGAGGCCTTCTTTATTGATTTTATCTTTTTGTTTCAGTTTAAAACTACTCACCACTACCTCGATATGCTATATCTTGGTGCTTGTGACTGGTGGCTATTGATACATGAATCTTTTGCAGTATGATTTTTTTTGAGCATCTAAACCACACAAAGGAATTTTGTCATCTTTTTTTTCTAACACTTGATGCATACCTCCTTTTTCAATATCAAAATTGGATGTTCTCCATATTTTTCACACAAATGGATCCCCAAGGCTCGTTAGTTGCATTTAATTTCATCATTGCATTTTCATTCTTAGTTGCATTCATGCTTGCATTTTAGAAGGCTTCTATTTATTACCTCCTCTTCCTTCCTCCTTCCTGCTGCGTCCTTTTTTGAGAAAATCTCACAATGATGTCTTTGTTGTGTTCTTTTCTTGAGGGGGCACAACCCTATATCATCATCACTTTGGCACGACTCCTAGAAACCCTCTTCCTCTGGGGCAACTTATTTTCTTGTCTTTGACGCAACGTCACTTGCGACACCACATCAAAGATGGGAAAAATGTAGACATCCAAAAATATTAATATTATTATTAATATTAATTTCTCTTTTGTTCATCTAACTATTTAATTTAAACAATTAAATAGTTTCATTGTTAATATTTATCAATAATCTAAATACTATCCTAATGTATTTTATTTAAATACATTTGCCTCACAAAATTCCCTTTTTAATAAATTCATATTTATTAAAAATCCTCCATATCCCTAATTCTTCTAAGCTATGATTTATTGAAATCTAATTTGAATTATAATCTAAACCTAACCTAGAGACCTATTAATCCAAGCTAGAAGTCTACCCTAAGCCTACCCTATTCCTACTCTACACCCATCACCTCACTTCCTAAACATACTTCCCCACCTAATCACCCTCCAATCCTACTTAAAAAGGTGATTCCTAACCCTTTTAATGCTAATAGAATTCTCACACATGTGTAAAAATTCTCTCCAAAATGGTCACCCATTCCTGTTAAATGTTCTTACATATTTGTCCCCCACTTGAAAACCTTGAGCCACTCAAACATTTAATGCTATGTTTGACTCAAAAATAGCCATCCCTTCCAAGCCCATATGTCTCTTATGTGGCTCTTATATGGATGCCACATAGGTGCCACCTCATTCAAGCCCTTCTCTTGTCTCCCAAAAATCTATAAATAGAGGCCTTCTCCTCTTGTATTGACATCTCTCATTTTGCATTGTTATTATCCTATTTTAGATTTAGAAGCTCATTTCTAGTTTTCATGCTCTTTATGCTTAAATCACTTAGAAGTTAAATGCTAGGCTAATGTTTAATGAATCATAGTTTCTTTTATTGTCTTGCATATCAATTTCATAATTTAGAATATCATCTTTGAGAAGGATTTGAGACTAGTGCTTCATACTAGCTCTTGAATCTCTTATTTTCATCCAATCTTTCATTCATAGTTGCATTGAATTGGGGATCCACTCCATTTGTGTTTGAGAGAGAACATTCACATCAAATCCAAACGAGAAAATCAAACAAGTAATATAGGGTGCAATAGCTTGTTTTAGCTCAATCTGATGTTATGAAGATTTCTTGTTGGTTCTTGCTTATTTCATGAATTATATGTGCTAACCCACTAACATTTTATGTTTGAGCTTGCTCCCAACAAGTTGAAGATTTCCTCCTACTACAGAAAGAAAATAGAAACACCACTACCTTTGATCTTACTTGAGGCCTCAATGACAGTAGCTTGGTGCTCTGCATGGCGATTATCCACCACAGCAAATACCATCTGGGACTTTCCCCTATCTCCAACTGTCAATTTTGACACCATTGCACACTGAATACTATCCTAGGGACACTCTCTAGCTATTTTCCCCATGGCACCACAAGTGTAACATGGTCCACGTGCCTGAACCTGAATGCCCTAAGGTCTGGAGTATTTTGAACCGGCAGTCCTAGAAGACCCGTTATAACCACCTCCAATGGATTGTTGAGTCCTTGTTGAAGGTGTATAAGGTGCCTGTGGTATCTGGTCCTTCCAAGGACCCTATGTCTTCCACAGCCTGGGCTTAGAGTCATGTTGTACCTATGGTGGCCTTTGTCGCTGTCTCTACTAAGACTGCTATGGCTGTTGCAGCTGTGTGGTATTGAATGACCCCAAAAAGTACCTTTGATTCCTCTTCCATGGGGGTTTCTAATATCTCAAGGCCTGGGGTGTGGGATTATAATTCTAGGACCTATCCCTAGCATCTTATTGACCTCTAACTATCTCTTCAGCCACTAAAGCTCTGTCCACCATGAACCTTAAGTCCATTAAAGGTACCATGTGTACCCTATCTAAAATTGCATGATTCAAACCATTGATGAACTAGTTTACCTACAACTTTGCGTCCCCCATGTACTCCAAATAAGGGAGGAGATCGAGAAACCTTCCCTCATATTGGGCCACTAAGAGTCCCCCTTGTCGGAGGTCATGAAACTCGTCAATACGTTGCTGCCTGAACTATTCTGAGATATATTAGGCTTTGAAAATCTTGAGGAAAGCATCCCAAGTAAGGGCATCAATGACTAAGTTTCCCTTGGATTCCTCTTGTCTCCACCAAGTGGAGGCTTGGTCTCTAAGTAGGAGAATAGAAAAAAGGTTCTCTAAGGTTGCAACCATAATTTCATAACCCAAAACACCTCTCGAGGCTTAGAAGCCAAGACTCTACACCTGTCCCATCTGTACCTCCTAAGAATGTAGGTGGTTTGAGCCGCATCAACTCTATAATTTGATTCCCAATGTCAGGGGGTTCTCTTTGGAACCTTTAGGACTCTATTCTGGGTATAATTCATTTTCCTCCAATGGAACCTACTTCTTTCTCAACCTAACTCACACCAAACCTAGGAGATGGGATCCTACTTCGCTCTCTGGTGGAGGACCCGCGTCCTTCTGAATTTTGTTTCTCATTCTGTTTTATCACTGGAGGCATACGGTCCAGTATGAGTCCGACCAAATTCTGGAAGGCCTAAATTAATGCTGCATTTTGATCAAGAGGTGGTTCAGGAGGTGAAATCTAATCCCCTTCACGATCCTCGACCTTGGATCTTACCTCCTCGTGAGCTGCGGGGGTACGTCTCTAACCACGCCATTGTCTGTGGGCTAGTCGAGTGATAGGAGGAATCCTACACATACAAGGACAAGGTTTAGTGATTATGTAGTGGGTTAGGTTCCCAATTTTGCTAATATGTCTCTGATACCAAAATTTCATGCCCAAAAGTTGGGCAAAAATGCACCAATTTTTTTTTTAAAAGATGTCAAAGGTTTACTAAACTATCCCAAAGATTTAATGTGCATGCAAAATGATGTTGAGGGAAACAGTTAATAGAATTAGTTTAAGTGTCTGAAAACAACACAAGGGTCCAACTAGAAGAAGGTTGACCATGTTTGACCAAGTTTAACTAAAACTCAAACTATATAGAATAGCTTCCTAAACTATCTTACAATGTTCCCTAAGTAGCATGCTTCGATCGGACATGCAAAATGAGAAAATTGACTAAAGTCAATTAGAGTTGACCAAAAAGTCAACTATGTAGTGATATATGTGAAACTAGGATACTAGGGTTTTCTATGCTATAAGGAAGGCCTGAGCACACAAATCGAGGTAGTTGACTAAAAGTCAACCAGAATTGACCAAAAAGTCAACCATACTCTAATAAATGTGTAATTGGGATATAGTGTGGATTATGCTATAGGGGATACTAGAGCACAAAAATTGAGGAGATCTGTCCTAGGTTTTACCAGTGTTGACCAAAAGTCAACCATCCAAGGATAGGGTCAACGATATAATGTTGACTAAGAAAACCTATACGTAATGATAAAAAAGTTGCTATAACCCCCTAATGATATATTTACACCATTCCAGTTATAAAGATTAACCTAATTAAATTAATATTAAAGGTTCAATTCTAACATTAATAAACACAATTATTAATCTTACTTTAAATAATACATTTAAAACTAATTAACTTAATTCCTTGATAATCTAAAATCTAACATCAATTAAATACAATTATTATATATAGGAAAAATAACCCTTTCAAAAAAAAAAAGTTTTAAATCAAAATAAACCAATTAGATTTAACTAAATCTAATTAAATCTAAGTCTAATCTAAATAGATTAATTTAAATTATCTTAATCAATTTAATGTTAGGAATAAGGTGTCTTAACCTTGTATATTTCCTCACATTTGATATTTTCCAAATGTCGGCACTTTGGACAATGTGTAAGGTAATCATGAATGAAACGGTTATGACATATTCCTATGATGGTCATTAATATTTGTAAGAGATAATTGTGGAAGATTTGATGATGGATGAAGACATGAAAGACATGTGGCAACTGATCATGTTGAGTACTATACACTCTTCTAGAACCGTGGGGTTCAGGGCATTGCCCAAAAAAATTCCCGGGTTCCTATTTTCTCAAAGAATGGTAAAACCCTAATACGACCGCCTTTGGAAGTTGCCATAAAAAGGGAAGCGTATGATATAAGCATTTTTTAGGTTTGCAAATTGAGAGAGAAGCTAGTGTATTGTTGGAACATTTTTATGCTACCGGATTTGTCTTCAAGTGTCGATTATCTCCTGAAAGAACTTGCATTACAAGTGTATTGTAAACAGTAATAGTTTTGATTAATACATTGTGCAGGTTTTGGAGTACTGGGGTTTTTTACCGAAAGGTTTTCCCCAGGGTAAATCATTGTGCCATTCTCATTTTTCTATGTATGCATGTTATTGTATTATCATTCTATAATTGCTAATGGTTAAATCTAAATTTGCACGATCCTCTTCTCGAGAGTTTAGTGTAGGGAACTATTTTCTTCACACTTAGTTTCCTTTCAGTTGGTATCAGAGCCTGGTTAGTTTTGGTTCTATTTGTTAGGGTACGGGTTTTTTGAGCTAATCTCCAGTTCAGTGGGAGTATTGTTACAGAGTATTCATAACCTTATTGCAGGAAGAGATGGTAGGTTCTTCATATAGTAGAATGGAGGTGGAAAAGTTCAATGGCGCAAAATTTGAGTTGTGGAAACTCAAGATGGAAGACATGCTCATAGACCGTGATGTATGGGAGGTGGTTGATAATGATATCAAACCAATAAACATGCCTCAAGAAGATTGGGATCTCAAGGATTAGAAAGCTAAGGGTCTCATTAGATTCTATCTAGCAAATTATGTTCTCCTGAATGTTCTCAATGAGAAGACCACAAACAAATTGTGGACATGGCTTGGGTCTATGTATCAGGCCAAGTCCTTGGTGAACAGATTGTTCCTAAGAAATAAGTTGTATTCTCTGAGAATGGAGGAAGGAGGATCCGTTGTAGATCACCTGAACGCGTTTAACATGCTGATTGCACAGTTGACATCAACTGGTGTCAAGTTGGAGGAGGAGGATCAATGTATGACCTTGCTATGTTCCTTGCTGGATTCATGGGACCATCTCGTGATGGCCCTTGGGAGTACTATTATCACTTTCCAAATGGATGATATGTTGTTGATTGGGAAGGGTATGGGTATGATTTCTAATTTGAAGTCTCAATTGTCAGCACAGTTTGAGATGAAAGAGCTAGGGGCAGCCAGGTATATTTTGGGAATGGAAATCAGCAGAGATAGATCTAACAGAAAACTTTGGTTGAGTCAGAGTAAGTATGTGAAGTCTATTTTGGATAGGTTTAGCATGGCAGATTGCAGACCATTGTGTGTTCCTATTTCTATGGGAATAAAGTTATATGTGGATGATTGTCCAAAATCACCTAGTGAGGTGGAGGACATGAGAAAAGTACCTTATGCAAGTGCAGTTGGCAGCCTTATGTATGCTATGGTCTGTACTAGACCAGACATTGCCCAAGTAGTGGGAGTCATGAGTCAGTTTATGGATAAACCTAGATGGGTACATTGGGATGCAGTTAAGAGAGTGTTCAGATATCTGAAGGGTACATCAGAGTATTCCATATGCTATCATGTAAACTCTTCTGGAGCTCCACATTTAGTTTGTATTAATGGGTTTGTGGATTCAGATTGGGCAGGTGACATTGATAGCAGGAGATCCACCAGTGCCTATGTGTTCACTATGTTTGGTGGTGCTATCAGTTGGATGATTAAGAGACAACCTATGGTTTCTTTGTCCATGACTAAAGTAGAGCACATGGTAGCTACTCATGCTTGTAAGGAAGCCATTTGTATTAAGAGACTGTATGCGGATGTTGGTGTTGATGCAAGATAGATTACAATTTGTTGCGATAGTCAGAGTGCTATTTTCCTTGCAAAGAATCCAACTTTCCATGCTGGAACCAAGCACATTGATGTGCGGTTTCACTTTGTGAGAGATATGGTAGAGGATGGAAAGGTAAGTTTGGAGAAGGTAGATATAGTAAAGAATTTTGCAAATGCATTGACAAAACTTGTGGGCATAGAGAAGTTCAGATGGTGTTCGGAGTCTATGGGCCTCTTGGCCTATAGCAATTAAATCTTGTTATTTAATTTGGCTCTTACAAGGTATTCGACAAGTGGGAGAATGTTAGGAATAAGGTGTCTCAACCTTGTATATTTCCTTACATTTGATATTTTCCAAATGTCAGCACTTTGGACAATGTGTAACGTAATTATGAATGAAATGGTTATGACAAATTCCTATGACGGTCATTAATATTTGTAAGAGCTAATTGTGGAAGATTCGATGATGGGTGAAGACATGCAAGACATGTGGCAACTGATCATGTTGAGTACTATACACTCTTCTACAACTGTGGGGTTCAGGGGCATCGGCCCAAAAAAAAATTTTGGGTTCCTATTTTCTCAGAGAATGGTAAAACCCTAATATGGCCACCTTTGGAAGTTGCCCTAAAAAGGGAAGCGCATGATATAAGAATTTTTAGGGTTGTGAATCAAGAGAGAAGTTAGTGTATTGTTGGAATGTTTTTATGATGTCAGATTTGTCTTCAAGTGTTGATTATCTCCTGGAAGAACTTACATTGCAAGTGTATTGTAAACAGTAATAGTTTTGATTAATACATTGTGCAGGTTTTGGAGTACTAAGGTTTTTTACCGAAAGTTTTTCCCCAGGGTAAATCATTGTGTCATTCTCATTTTTAGATGTATGCATGTTATTGTATTATCATTCTATAATTGCTAAGGGTTAAATCTTAATTTGCACGATCCTCTTCTTGGGAGTTTAGTGTAGGGAACTGTTTTCTGCACACTTAGTTTCCTTTCATTTAAAACTATGGCAATTAAAAACCTAATTAAAATAATTCTAAAATCTAATCTAATTCAAGATTAGATTTCATTTTATATTTTAATAATAAATTTTCAAAATTAACTCTATAAATAAATTTAAAAAAAAAAACTATTTTCTACCTAACAACTAACCTAGGGTTACTAACCCTAGGTTAGGGTTATATGTCATAGGTCAGCCCCAAATGGAGGTGATCGGATGCCAAAGGCGAAAGCAAAGAAAGGTCACAAATCGCAGAAGGGAGTGGGGTGGCAAGGAAAGCAGCGCTGACCATTGGAGGGACAGATAGTGGAGGCTAACAAGTCTTGGAGGGAGGGAAAGGAAATGTTTGAGGGGTGGGACGTGGGCGGTGCAGCCCCTACTGTGTAAACAGTGGGTAGCATGGCAATGGCCAATGCTGCCCAATAGTGGTTACACAGTGGGCGGCGTGATACCTTGCGCAACCTCTATGCAGGGTGGGGTAGGGATTCGACCCTCCCCAACCGAAACCTTACTCCATCTTATTTTTTTTTAATATATATTTTTATTAGATTTCAAAAAATGTTTTTTCATTTAGGAGTAAAAATATTAATTAATAATTTTTTTTGACTGGTTTAAAAAATCTCTATTACAAAATAGGAAAAATATAAGGCAATCTTTTTTAATTTCTAAAAAGATAAATGGGACCATAACATTTAAGTTACGTTAATGTAAGAATTAGAATTTTAATTTAGGCATTTTTATTTTGCAATAAATTTTGAAAATTTCGAAGTGTAAAATTGTAAGTATCAAATTCATACAAACACCTAATCTCATTCAATTTCTAAATAAGAAAAATAGCCATGAACTATATTTCTCTTTTTTTTAATAATAATTTAATCTCGTCAAAGCAGAAATTTAATTTGCATACTATATCATTTAACCATAGAAAGATACAATAATAACTTCAAAATCTCCTTTCAAATAACATATAAAATATGATTACAAAATATTTTGAAACTCCATTCCACAATATGGGTAAAATAAAATTACATAGCATCACATGGATACAATATAATCCCTGATTGCAAATTTTAAACATAAATAAATCTGTAAGCTCCTAACATCGAGTTGTGAGCCTGTCAAAATGAGGTTGGCCATGGAGGCTCACCTCCCAACCTAGACTTTTTCAAGTTCACTCCCAAGCTAGGGGATTCAGAATGGAACGGGAAACAAACAAATAACCACAAAATACAGAAGAACTCAACCAGACAGATAAATACAAAAGTAAACTCTCATACACAGAAAAATAGGAGGAAGGTTTCCAAGAAGCCTTCTTGAAAATAGGGGTGGTGGTAGACTGTCATAGAAGGATAAGCCTAAGTATAAAATAAAATTACAAGCCACACATGGACTTGGAATGACCATATATACAAGATTTGCAGTCATATATAAAATCCTCCTTATGCCCGCAGGTGCCCTCATGCCATACTTGGCATCACACGTATCAAGAACCCCATGTATTTCCCTCCTCATATGGGAGACTCTGCACTAACCTAGATTCACTTACTACCACCCCCTTCAAGGTTACTCTTCCCTCCCAAGGGTGAGTGTGTCTTGAAGAATCCCATCAAAATGGAGTACAAATTAAATACAACAAACTAAAAGTCCAAAAACTCAAAACTTGAAAAAAAATATAAGATTTACATAGGTCTCCATTAATTGAGTTCCAAGCTAAGAACATTCATAAACCAAGAAAAACTACTCTAAGATAAATTAACCTTACTCCAAAGCTTAAGGAAAAAATGAAAATCTAAGATGAGTTATCCTTCCAAGTCTTCTCTTCCAAAATCTCCTTCAATTATGAAAATGTCTCTAAAGGTAGAGAGTGGGTGAACAACCCAAGATCTCCCTATAACCTTCCCTATAAAGGGAAACATCCAAAATATCTGGAACCAATCAATAATGAGGTGACCCTAACCATCTCTTTCCTCCCACTTTCCTTCTCCATGAATGGATTTAAATCCCACTTGGGAAGAAAAGAGAGGTTAACCAAAACCACACGACTCTGCAAATTCGCTCAACTTTGAAAAGGAGACTTTAGGGGAGTCTTAATTGATTTTTAAGGCTCTTAATGGGTTGAAAATGACCCCTAACCCCTAGGGCACCAAGTTGGGTAGCTAAAATTGACCCCGATTACCTTCTGGGAGCCTAAAAGACCCTCCTAAACTCCACCTAAAGTTTACCCACGAATTTCTAAGATAAGGTGACCATCTAGAAACTTCCTAACCTGAGGTAGGCTTGGATACTACACTTAGGTAACCCATAGTTAACCCTACACCTATCCTTGTCACACTAACTAGCCATGCCAACACTTTATTAAAACAATTACCAAAATTAACACATTAAATAAACAAATGATATAGCTTAATCACATTTACTTTAACTAAATTAAATACACACATACAAACCATATTCATGAATAAACAACTTATACAATGAGGTCCATGTTTCTTTGTATAAACAAGACCTTGGAGTTCACAGAATATAACATAAGTTCCAATTATGGGTCCTCGATTTAGATCAATGGTCAACTATCCCTGCACACTCATTGCACACATCAGTAGGTCCAAAATAACATGATATGAAGCATAATATGACATCAATACTACATTTCATATAAACTATATCTGCATTTGAATTTAAATAAACATATCATCAGTTTCCTAAACCAATTTTTATCATAATTACATCCACATAATTATTCCCACATATGACATCATCATAAATTGAAACTTAATCAAAACATAAGGTTTCTTGAGTGTATGTTGATTACATAACCAAGTACTGAATATATAACATAGGATTCCACATATCCCCAAATACATAAGAGTCTTAATAGTCAAAGTATGTCTAAGAAAATAACCACTGAAAGCATAGAAAATAAAGCAGTAAAACTATGACGGTCTAAGGTAGGTCTCACACTTTGATAGCACAAACAACTTCCTTTAGCCTATTTTTGTATTGAGCAATTTTCTCTCCTTCATGCATTCTTATCTCATCATACTTTTATCTTAGACTATCTAACTTTTCTTTCTAAACATGAACATCACCGCCATGAACTTTTATCAACTTTTACCACACATCTTTATCATTATCCATTTCTTTGATATCTACAAACTAAGCAACAGATATAGCACTTTTAATTTCTATCATTATAGAGTTATACTCCAACTTTATCTTTATTTTTTCAGGAGGTAGGATGCCAAAAGGTTGAACATACTTAGTTGTGATATGATGCAATACTTTCTCTCCAATTTTTGATAGATGCAGCTTCATCCTACTTACCCATGTAGAGAAGCTTCCCTTAGTGAACTTAGGTGCTTCCTTCTTATACATATTTATATCTTTTCCCTCAAGTTGTTAAGCTTTCAAAATCAGGGGACCACAACTTTGATACCAATTGGTAATATAGCTCTAATTACTGAGAGGGGAAGGGTGAATTAGTAATCAACAAATTCACCTAAATATACTACTTTAAACTTTATGCACCAAAATATTCAATATCAACTAAGACAAGTAAAACTTTCAATGCATTCATCCAAAAGTAATCAACCACACAATGTAAAAACCATATTTATCTTGTGCAATCTCAAATGGGAAAAAACCAGCATGAGTTGGTACCTGCAAAATCTATACTCTTCTAGAATATGCCCTGTTAGGAGTTTACCATGTTAAAGGTTTATAAAACATTGCTAGGTGCTACTTGGTTAAGGGATTTTCCTTTAGATCTGTCAGGATGTTTTCCCTGTTAGGAGAAGCCTTGCTAGAGGACTTAGAATATTCAATTAGAAAGCCACCTTTTTAGATGATTTACAATAAAGATCTATTAGGATCTACACTGTTATAATGGTTAGAAAGCAACAGATAAAGTGATCTGTGTAATTTTCCCTACCTCTGCATGATCAAGCCTAGTTAATCTCTATACTTCTTCTCCATATTCTATACTCTTCCTTAGCTTAATTGTACTTTATTCCTTTACTTTCTCCTTCACAAAATCCTCCTGCAACTCCCAATCAACTCTCTAACTTCTTCAACATTCCAACAAATAGATTTACTTCCACCGACTTAAACAAACCCTAGATCTGAGAGATGAAAAATCTATATCATATTAGGTAAGATACAATGTATTTATCCACTCATAAAACATTTTTCATTGACCGCGTCATCTTAGATATGAATTTTACCTTGGTAGTTGGGTAATCTTCAAAAACTTGTTTGACCAAAAAGAAACTTCTTGAAGAATCCACCTCAAATGCATAGCTCGAGCAATGTGATGTCAAATGTGTTCCAGAAATCATATTACTACCTTACTACTTCACAAAAAAAATCACCGATCCTATTGCCACTTTTAATTCCTTCATTGATCCAAAAATATTCATAGCTTGTTCAAGAACTCTGTCTTGTTTACCTATTCATTCTGTTAATATAGTTTCTATTCAAATAAACTAGTTTCACCAGTCAACAATATGAGTTGTGCTCACAAACATAGTACCTTGAAATTGTTCACAATAATATCCTATGACCACCCCACCAAATACTTTACCAATTTGAGATAACATTCAAATCAATTACAGTCTGTCACTAACCGTTTTTAGCAATTACCTAGTGTTGATGGGACTTTGTGATCGATCTCATCAATAGATGTAAGTTGTCACCGGGTACCGGGGTACCAACCAACTTCACCTATAAAGTTTTCTTGGGGAATAAATTATTCATGCCTTCAAGCAGCTAAGTGTCAGGTCTCGACAGTGCGGGAGCTAAGTTGGGTGTGTGACTATTTTATTCGGGGGGATAACTAGTTTTTCTTGGCTCATCTTCTCCGGGGATTTTGGTAAGTTGGGGTTTCCTACAAGCATTTGGATTATCAAAAAAAATTAAAAATATATGCCAGGGTTAGAGTGTATTCATTCTACTTATAGTTATGCAAATACATTTAAAACATCAACCATGCTCTAAAAAAATATACTAAATATTCAACATATACAGAACCAACGATTCATACATGTTCAATAGCAAGGGGAAAGAGGTCATTAATCTACTTAAAAATTAGATAAGAGGACATAAAAAACATACAACACAAAAGAGTGTTAACTCAGAGATCAAGACACCAACAATATCATTGCGAGAATCCTTCCTTCTTCATTAACAGTTTTCCAGCATCACTGGTGTGTACATCGATGGCTCCAAGAAAGCATGTAGCTACTAAGAACTATTGAGCATTGAGCTCTGAAACTATAAGAAATGAAAATTCTAAAATTCTATTACTATGGACTACAAAATAATCAATTTCGCCAACCTTTGGAATGAGGTCGGTCTTGTTATTCATACACATACTTTCCCTAAAGCTTAAGCTAATCTAACTTTACACTCAACAATAAAATATAATATCCGGTGGCCATGACTACCTACACCACTTTTACAATCATCTCGAATAGGACCAAGGTCTGACATGTCAAAATAATAAGGCAAGAAGAGAGGTATGGAAGAATTGGCATTGAGAAGAGTGCCAGAGGAAGAAGAGAAGAAATCCGATCTCTCCAGAGTTCGAGGCTACATGCCTCATCAATGCAATATGCGGCTCACTATCTCTGATGCACCAGGTAGTTAATGCTAGAACATCACCTCGAGAAGACCACCTGTCAGACCCATCCTTCAAACTGACATGCCTTGTTGGGGTCACCTACTTTCTGACACCCTTATTGACTACTGGACAATGACCTGTTGGATCCAGGGAGCCTGGATATGGGTCATCAAAAGAATACAAAACTCCTGGATCTAGGACTTCGAGATCTGGGAGCTTATGCCCAAAGAATAAATAGTGTTCAAACTGCACCCTGCTAGTGATAATCCCTAGAATCTAGAGAACTTTATTGTCCTTTACTATTCTTGAATGTCTCCAAAACTTGGTTGATGCCATCCTCATCTATGTCATTAATGTTTTTCCACCGATTGCGGCTAATTTTGAATTTCTCTTCAATATCCCCGGCTCCTTCCTGGAATTCATCTACTAATTTTATAGTGTCATGAGCCCAGAGCATTATCTTAGATATTCTTGATAGCTTTCCCCCATCAAAGTCCCCGACAGACTAGTACAGGGACTCCATTAGCTCATCATATTTACTAAGGACATAGTCCTCCAGGGTGCATGTTCTAGTGGTGAAGGGGTCAACTTGTGACACCCTTACAATGAATGCTTTGAATAGGTCCAATGGATACTGTACCATTGTGACTTTCTACTTTAGGGACGTGACCAGTTGCTTGCACACCTTAATTTTGAGTCCAAGTCTGGAGTACTGGGCCTGGAGGAATTCAAATGATTCCTCTCCCAAAATCCCTGTGTCTTTGATGGCCTCTTCTTTGGAGTTGATGACTTCATCTAACCCGGTCTTCCACCATTCATACTTCTCCAAATTTCCTTCCCATATAACAATGGCATTGGTTACTTGGTCAAAGAGATTTTTGGCCAACTAAAGGTCCAAGAGCGATACAACCAAAAATTGCCTTATGGCCCCTATCTGCTTGATAATCCACACATCCATAGCCTATTCCTTCTTCTTCATGGCCCTAAGAGAATCTATGTCATCCTGTGGAAGTGGTGGCCTAGAGGTGGAAGATTCTAGATGGATCTTAGCCAGGGGCTGCTCAAGCTCTACTAGAAGTCTGAGGATATATTTGTTCTTTTCCCTTTCCTCCTTCAACTTCTGTGACTGTTTGTCATAGCAGTATTCTACGACATTGGTTTCTTCTCTCAACAGATCTAACTCACCCTACTTATCTCTCCTCCCCAGAGGCACCTCTCTAATGGTGTAATCTTTGGCTCTTGCTATTGCCTCTTCTGCCTCTGGGGGAGGTGTTGCAACTACCGCAACTGTATCTCCGCCTGACCCAGTCCGGATGGTATGGACTGTCCGGGTCTTCTTTGTTTTGGGGGCACTTTGTGTTTGCGCCATCATCTCTGCCAAGGAGAGATGGCCCTTTGCCGCCATTGGGGTCTTCCTCTTTCTTGAGTCCACCAACCATTGTGGTGGCGGGGGTGGCTTCACTGCCAAAGTTTGATCCTATGTATCCCCTATGGGGTTCCACTATTCCTCCTCAGTGTTTTGAGTCTCTTCAGACTCTTTTCCTATATTCTCTGGATCACCTGCATCATCCATTTTTGTGGTATCAGTATTCTCTACCCTGGTGTCCTTAGTAGCATCTTTGGAATCCACATTCATATCTTCATGGTTCTCCCCCTCTTGTTGCTATTATTTTTCTTCTTCTCCGACATTATTCAATGGGAAGTTTTCCTCCGTTGGCTTGTCTTCCAGAGGTGGCAGAGGTGTCTAGCCAATGTTTAGCATTTGGGCTGCTAAGATCACCTCGCCAAATGTTACCCTACCTGGAGCTAGTAAGGGTGTTTGGAGCATGGTAGTTGAGGTTACGGTTATCCCTTAGGTCCGGTTCCCTTAGCTGAAGTCAGTTGCTCATCTTGTACTTGTCCTTTTTACACTTCGGTCTCAATAACCAAGATTTCCTAAACATTTGAGATGTTCACCTGTTCCTGTTCCTTTTCTCCTTCTATTGCCCAGACTTCCTACTCTGTGGTAGCTTCTTTCTCTGGGACTTCTTCCTCGGCGGGGGTTATTGTTTCCTCCTGGGTGGTAATTTACTCCACTTCCCTCCCAATATCTCCCTATAAATTTACCAGCTCATCCATCCTAAATATGTTGTCAAAGTCATTGTGCAGAGGGGAGATCTCTAGGGAGTTGTCTGGCCAATTATCCAGCTCTAGGGAGTTTGAGGAGACAATCTGTATCTCAGGGATGTTGGGAATCCCAAGCCCTTCCTCTATCTTAGGTTGAGGAACACTTGTTCCTTTCTTCTTTCTTCTTGTTATCAACAGTGGCCCGAAATCTAACATGGCCGCACGTTCTTCCCCCGCTCCTATCCCCACTGCTCAGATCATGAGTTTTGCAAGGGAAGGGGAACTAGCAGGGAGGGTAGGCTCTGCCTAGAATACCAGGAGACCAAGCTGGGTGGTTAACACTTCTCTCATCTGCTAGGATGCTATCAAATGATGCTACACTTGTTCAACAATGGGAACCTTAACATTGGATAAAACCTAGGCCGCGGGTCCCATTTTTCCTTTTCATTTGTCCATGCCCTGTGTGGAGGTTCTAGCACTAAGTGTAGAAAAGTTCAAAAATGGGCCAACTCTTCTTGTACTCTTCGGGTACACCTTCTAAAAATATGCATGACTATGTTCAATTATATCATGGGTGATATCCTCAATTTTTGGGCCTTCCAAGTTGTCCCAATCCACTGAGGGGAGAGCCATCATATCTACTCCCTAGGCCTTATACTGCGGGTCTACTGTAAAACTGGTGTCCAAAAATTCATTGTGGAACTTTTGGAGCTTGAGATTCTTCACCATTCCTTGAGTCATCCAGATGAAATGTCGGTTCTAGACCTCAAATTCATCCTGGCAATTATCCCAAAAATATTCTAAGTGAAGCTCATGTGGAGGGGCTTCCTGGGGGAGTGCCATTGCTATCTTTCCCAACGAATAAAAATTATTTCGCCCCAAATAAAATTATGTCAGCCCCAAAGAGTTAAGTTCACTATCGGCCTCTTTTGCCACTGCAAGGCTGCAGGAATAGTTCCCACAAGTGATTGGGAACAGGACGTTAGTAACCTTCTTCAATGTGAAGAGGGAATGCAGCTCCAAAATTTGTCTACAATACTCTAAAAGAATTATCCTATCCCCATAATGTTTGGGTAATAAGTAGGGTCTCTCAGAGAATCTAGCCACCCAAATGTATGAGTGTTGTTGAAATTGAATGTAATAATGGCCATAAGTGCTAACTAGGTTCATTGCCTCCTTTGAGAGCTGGTACCCAGAATATCAAGTGGGTGTGAGAAGATGATAGTAGATGAAAGCATCATTTACCCTGTAGAATCTGGGGAAACTGGCCTCCCATTATATCTCATGGGAAATAATCCCATGGAGGATTTTGGCATTTGCCAGTTTTGAGCACACCTGTTGTGAGTAATCCCTGGGTCACGGGGCATTGTTGTGCTATTGCCCATAAGATGTAAGAAGTCAGGTAAAATTTGGGGGACCAGGTGACCTTGACAAGCTGAGCATCCGCATGATTGGAGATGATTACTACCCAGTCAAAAGCCTACCCACTGGAGGCGATGCCAAACAAGTAGTAGTACATCCATGCTGAGAGTTCTCGGGCATGGGGCTCTCTGAAGACCTTGCATAATGCGATGATCCCCATCTGTATGCTTTCTTTAAATTCTATCCAGGGGATCTCTAGCTTCATATTTTTATAGTCTTTCTTGGGGATCTTGAGCCAATTGGCGTTGAGGTATTGTCAGGTTGTTCCTGAGAGATTTTCAAATTCACTGAGTGTCTGGGCTCGGGTGAGGACTGCAGTGTTTAAAAAATGGGTAATTCCCAGCCTTGAAGAGAATGTTGCAGCATCAAGAGACACCATGGGCTTTGGATAGCCTAAAGGAATAGGAGAGGTGAGCATGATAACCCAGATGGCTAGATTGTAGTGTTCTGCAAGTGTAAGAATGAGCTTGGGAGCCTGCACTGAGCAAGGGAAGCATGTCACCTTAAGAATTTCAGAGGCAGCCACAAGAAGTGCCATCAGGTCTTTGACCTTGCATTGCATAAAAATCATTTTCAATAAGGCCTGCATTTTTTCCCATACACCGACACTTGTGTCGGTAATCAGCTGCAACATGGAATCAACCTTTGATCCCAGAATAACTTCTCCCTTTATGTATTTCATTGAAAGTGGGATTTTTTCAAAGGCATTCTCAGCCTTTGTCCTGGTGACCACCCTGGTTGAAGTAATGGGGAGTTTCAGACTCCCGAGTGGTGAAGGTTCTTCACACATGTTTGATGAGTTAATTCTGACAACCTGTGAGACCAGACAACCATCAATATATATATATATATATATATATATATATATATATATATANAAATATATATATATATATATATATATATATATATATATATATATAAACATAAAGGAATCCCATATACAGGGACTTTCACCACCACTTCACATGTGTTCCTAAAAAGATGTTAGTTTGCATCAAAACCCCAGAAATATAATATATTAAGCACAAATGACTTGGGGACTTGATCAAGGTCCGGGGGTTTCGGGGATTCTAGCTCATGCGATGAACGAAACAGAGGACCCAAGGGAACCTGGGACCCAGAGTCTAGCAAAGATGATCATTATTGATATGAATAGGAACTAGCCATACTAGGTTGACATGGGGTGTCACATGGTCATGTAGTAAAGGGGAGTAATGACAATAACGACGATAGCTATTTTAACACGCAAGAAAGTGAATGCCACTTGGGCTGATTTTAAATGCTCGCGTGTGGGGAATTAAACCCGCCATTAAGATGGAAATGATAGAGGAGAGAGAAAACTTCCATGGCCCAAATAGGCAAGGTGCCTAGTTCGAACCATGGCGAATACCTCTTTGATGAACTCCACAATTTGATTAAATGTGAGAGAGCATGGTGAGCTTGTCGCAAAACCAGAAGAATATTAATCAAATATACACTAATGTACAAATTTATAGAGTGATGAAGAAAAAATTTAGGCCAAAGAAAAATGACCCTAAAACAATCAATAAACACCTATCTACATGCAATTTATAGGTATATACATAAATATTTACACTATCTTACAACTGCATAGAGGGCAGACAACCCTCTGGCAAAGCCACCCCAAAATAAGAGGCAACAACAAGAGAAAAACCAGAAATGGAAAACAAAAATAGAACAAAAACCAAGCGAGACAAAAGCAAGAAAAATAGAAAATAAGGAACCAGAAGGAAGAGAGCCAAAGGACCTACCTGAAAACATAGAGAAAATAGGAGGAAAAACATGAGAGGCACTCTACAAACCAGGAAGCCACAAACGACTGCTAACACACCATCGTGAATGACTTCTAATTCACTTGTTAATCTCAAAGAGTAGAATGCACTTAACATTGTTAAATCACCTTAATCACCTTTGAATCACTCTAATTTCTCTAAGTGTTTTGATCACAGTAAACGTAAAAGTGACCGATAAATTCTATTTATACCCCTAGGGTAAAACATCTCGCTTTCCTTCTACAAAATCCAGAAAAGGCAAACCTTCAGACTCTGGGCCCGGGGATTCCATGTAACCATATCCTCTAGCAAAGAAGACATGATGGCAAAGAATCCTGGAGTCCAGGGTCTGGATGACTCAAAAGACAAACAGACTCTAGGACTGGGTTCGGAAGGAAAGAAGGAAAAAAGAAAAAGAGAACGACCCTCATGGAAGAAAATCCTTGAGGGGAACAAAAGGAAACAAAAAGAAACCAAGGAAAAAGAAAAAGCGAAGATGGGGGACCCAATACTTTTCCAAAAAAATGAAGGGAGGGGTATGCAGGGCATAACAAATGGTGACTATCTGGGATGAATACCTTAGCACATTCGAGAACTACAGAATCTCTAGTTAGCAGAAACTGGAACTTTATCTTTACCTAGAGTAGTCTTCTTGCAGAGCACGAGGTGTCCGAGAAAATCTAACTCATCAATGATTCAATCCTTTGGTCTTTCATCAGTTGTGAAGTGTGTGATTTGAAAGAAAACCAAGCTGATGACTTTTGGGAGAAGCAGAGGGGAGGCACTGAGTACATCAAACCAAAGTCATCATATCTTGTACATTCCCCAGGATACTGGAGTTCTCTATTCTTCAGTTCTTTTCCTTTCTTTCTTTTTGAGATGGGAGGGTGGTACTCCTTTCACCATGAACCTTAATCTTAGCTAATTTTAATAGTGGTACTTCTTTCACCTTGCCATCCACTTTTAAATTTATGAATAGGAGAGAACATTCTAGACTCGATATATTTTGATGATCTTCATACTTGGTCAACAACTAGTGTAACAGATCTACTGTCAAGGTGTCTGATTACTTGCCTCTTAGTTTTTCTGTTAACTGATGTCCAGACTTCAAGATATGAATCTGATGAAGATTACCCATAAACTTTTACCATACTTACAAAATAAATCTGGAGTGTGGACCAATTCCACCATGCTAACCATAGATTCTGAATTCACCGGAATGCATAAGGTACTATTCCAATGACTAGATGTTATGCGAAGCATACCTATCTACAAGAAGAAGGAAACATGTTGGGAGCTCGAGAAACAAAAGAAAACAAAGAAAACCAAAAATGACAGCAAGCAAGAAAAGGAAGGCGGTCCCGGAGGATGGATGACAAACTATTTACAAGGTATTCCAAAGGAACACTGGGAAAGATATTTACAAGGAGAAACTTTACATAAAATACAACTTTGGGAAAACTTACCACCTGCCTCACTCAAAATAGTACTTGAGAAACTGTCCAATGATGGGAAATGGGATGGCCTCTCCAGTCATCATATTGAGGTGATAAGTATTTCCACCATATATCTTGGATACCAGATATGGTCTGAGCCAGAGCCTTTGAAACTTAGTGTGTTTTCCCTTCTTTTCCCGGACCTTGTCCCGCAGAAGGACCAGGTCCGAAATTTGAAAGGCCTTATACTGGGATCTTCGGTCAAACCATTGTTTAACTATTGCTTGGTGACACATGAAGTGTTTAAGGGATACATCTCTTTGTTCCTTCATTCACACCAAGTTCAGAAGCCAAACTTCCACATTGTTGTCCCAGTTGTTTAATTCCTGCATTAACTATAGTACCGGGATCTATAAGTTGATAGGGAATACTAGATTTTTTCCATAAACCAGGTGAAATGGGGAAGTCCCTAGGGCTGCCTTTATTCTGATAGGATCTATCCAGAGGGAAAACCTAAGATTTTGGTGCCAGGCCTGGGGATTTTGTTCTAACAAGTATTTAATCACCTCAAGTAGATTTTTGATGGTAGATTCAACCACACTATTACCCTGGGGGTAATAGTTGCTGGAGAACTTCAGGGTGATCTTTCTCTCATAGGTCCATTCAAGTAATTGTGTCAAAAAAAATGTCAGACTATTGTCACACACTATAGAAAATGACATTCCAAAATGGGTGACTATGTTTTCATCCAAGATTTTGATAACTACATTCGTCATGTTGTTATTGCAAGGAATTGCTTCAGATCATCGGGTGCAATAATCAGTAGCACTCAGAATGTACTGGTGGTTGGCAGATAGGTTGGGGTTGATTTCTCTGATAAAATCAAATTCCCATTGGGTGAAGGGTCTGTTATGCCCTTCATACCTGCCACTACATTTTGTAGGCAAAATGTTGGGTCCCCCTTTTTTTCACTTTTTCTCTTTCCTTTGTTTTCTTTTGTTTCCTTTGTTTCCCTCTAGGATTTGCTCCCGCGAGGGTTTTTTTTCTTTTTTTTCTATCTTCTTTGGTCTCTAGGACCCAGTCCCATTATTATTTTTTCTTTGGAGTCGACCGGACCCCGGACTCCAGGATTTTTTTTCTCATCATGTTTTATTTTGTGAGAAGATGTGGCTACATGGAATCCCCAAACCCGGAGTCTGGAGGTTTGCCTTTTACAGATTTGGTAGAAGGAATGCAATACATTTTTACTCTAGGGGTATAAATAAAAGTTACCTATCATTTTAAAATTTACTGCGATCAAACACTTAGAGAAATTAGAGTGATTCAAAGGCGATTAAGGCAATCTAAACATTGTTTTTCTCCCTGTTCTTAGTGGTTGATTAAACAACGATTTGCAGTGCTTATTTGTGGTCACTCAGAGGTTAAATTTTTATAGAGCACCCCCATGCTCATATTTCCCTCATTCCTTATGTTTATAAGTAGGCCTTCAGCTCTCTCCTCTCTATTTTTTGGTTTTGTTTCTTGCATGTCTGTCTTGTTTTTGTCTGGTTTTTGTTTTTGGTTTCATTTTCATTTTGTTGCATCTTTGTGTTGGCTTTTATGTCACCTCCCGTTGGTGGGTTGGCTCTGCTAGAGGGTTGTCTACCCTCTATGCAGTTGTATTTTAGTGTATATTTTTGTATATTATTGTAGAATGTTGAAGTGCTTCTGTGTATTATGTAGATATTGTAGTCTTCCTATATATTTCTATATATGCATCCGTTTTTGCAGTTAGCCTACAAATTGTGCTTTGACCCTCATTGCACTTTGTTTCCTATATATTTAGCATGTATTCTATGTATATCCTTCCATCTATACCGAGCTCGTTGAGCTCCATCATGTCTAAACCAATTGTCTAGCTTGTCAGAGAGGTATTTGCCATGGTTCAAACTCAACACCTCACTAGTTTGAGCCATGGCAGGTTTCGCTCTCCTCTGTCATATCATCTTAATGGAAAGATTAATTTCCCATGAGTGGGAACTCAAATCCCATCCCATCTAGCATTTACTTCCCCCGTGTCAGCCCACTTCTCGCCATTAATTCCATTATGCCGCCTGTCATGTGGCCATGTGACAATCCATGTCAGCCAAGTATGACTCTCTACCGGTCACGTCGACAATGGCTAGTTGTTCTAGACTCCTGGTACTAAGAAGCCCCTGGGTCTTCATCCCATTTTTTCACCTAAACCCATGCCCTAGAGCCTCTGGGTGTTTGTTAGAATCCGATCCTTATTAACTTTAAACATTCCAGGATTTTGTATTCATGCTAATGTTTTTGAGCTAGTGCAAAATGGTGGTGAATTCCTTGGAGTCCTTAAAGTATTATTTTTATCATATCATGTATTGATGGTTCTCTATTCTTGCAAGTTAGATAGATTGATCAAAATGTCTGATGTGATTGCTCCTCCTAATAGCCCAGAGCTGCCAACTACCTCCACTTGGGTAGCTACAAAAACTAAGGCAAAAAAGATGCTCGCCAAGCTGCCACTAACTTCCAGGTACCCAAAGGCGGTGCTCTTGTAGGTTCCAAGGTGGACTCTAAGTTGCAAGATCTAACTAACATAGAGCCTAGACTTTGGGATGAAATGCAGGGCTTTGTCCAAGCCATCTACCAACAGAGGACTACTAGAGATGATATGGAAAAATACTTGGCTACCTCCGAGATCATCAAAGCTACAAGTTCTCCCTACTCGGTGCAAGCACCGAAGCTGATACTCCAACTCGCGATGCTCTACAATGCCTCCACCAAGGTTTTCTTGTTCCCTGATCCCCGACTGCTACACTATCTAGTGACTATCGTCAATCTGGACGTAGCAACTTTTGCTTCAGGGTTGGGGATCCCCCAATTCAAGGGATTTGTGGTTCTCTCCTGGGCCACATCATTAAATGAGTTTGAAGGAGCTTCCATTCTCTCTTGACAACATCTCAACACCCATTGGCTAAAGTCCCTAAGAAGGGACTATAAAAAGATGAAGTTGGAGATTCCTCATGGGGATTTTAAAGAGCCTATCCAAGCAGGAATTATATTTCTATACCAGCTCTTCGGAGAGCCCCATGCCCTAGATTTCTTGGCATGGATGTATTAATTCCTCTACTATATCACCACTCATAGTTAGACATTCAATTGGGCAGCCATCATTTCCAACCATATGGACACACAGCTGAAGAGTGTCCTCCAGACCTCTAGGTTCCACATGACATCTTACGTACTATGGGCACTGGCCCAACAAAGACCTACCTTTTAGGGTTTGTAGACGATGGGAATTCTTGGGAACGGGCTGAGCCCTTTGATGCCATGGGATCATTATCTCCAGGTCTAGTGGGAACTCAGTTTCCTAAATTTTTGCAGGGTAAATGATGCCTTCATTTACCAGAATATTTTGACACTTACTCGGGATTCCAGATACTAGTTATTGCAAGAGGTGATGAACTTGGTGAGTACTTATGGGAATTATTTTACTCAATTCTAGTAGAAAACATATATTTGGGTGATCAAATTCTCTGATAAACCCTATCTTCTTCCTCGGTATTGCAGGGTAAATGATGCCTTCATTTACCAGAATATTTTGACACTTACCCACGATTATGGATACTAGTTATCGCAAGAGGCAATGAACTTGGTGAGTACTTATAGGAATTATTTTATTCAATTCTAGTAGCACACATATATTTGGGTGACCGGATTCTCTGGGAAACCCTATCTTCTTCCTTGGTATTGCGGGGATAGAATTATTCTTTTAGAGTTCTGCCGGCAGATTTTAGAGCTGTATGCCCTCTTCACATTGAAGAAGGTTACCAATGTCCCATTCCCAATCTCTTGCGGGAACTATTCTTGTAGTCTAGCCATAGAAAAAGAGGCAGACAATGAATTGAAGAGTCTGGGACTGGTGGAATTCCACCATACCAGAAAAAAATTTATCCATTGGGTAAGATAGCACTAGCGCTTCCCCGGGCGTCCCCAGCACATAAAGATAATATTGAAGATTTCTGGGTGGACTGCCAGGATAGTTTTGATCTCTGGGCCTGCCAAAATTTGTTAATGTCTAAAGGCTTGATGAAATCCCTTGACCTTCAGGGTTTCTTGAAGGTTTTTTCAGATGACGGGCCCCTAGAGGACCCATTGTATAAAGAATAAGGGTTAGATAAATTGGATCTCCCTCTGGTGGATTGGGCCACCCCAGAAGATTTAACAATTGAGGGGGTATTCCACCCCATTATAGAAAATAGCCACAAGTATTTTGCGTAGGTGTGTTCAAAGAGCACCTGAAAAGGACAAATTGTTCAAAGGTCTGACTCGACCTCTAGAGTTACAGGATCCAGCACAAGAAAGGGGAAGGAAATAGAGGATACCCTGACCCAAGTACCTCCCCATTGTTTTCTCATCATAATGGCACAAGTACAAGTACAGATGGAGGCATTGAGGCTAACAAGTCAAAGGATAAGCGCGCAAATATCTCAGGGCCTCCTCGCAACTCCAGTGGCATCTGCTCGCCCGACGGGATCACTGCATTGGCCACACAAATGAGCAAGTAGAATTTTGCTGAGGCAGAGTATATAAGTATTCTGGATACCAGGGCCTCACTACAAAGAAAGAAGAAGAAAAAGGTGAACCCCACCCCAAGAACAAACACAGGCCCCTATATGCCTAACATGCCCCCAGTAGATGTCAGTTTAGATTCCCCCAAACTTGAGAATATTTTAGATACCTCTCCCTCGCATGACAACTTTGATGATATCTTCAGGATGGATGATCTCATGAACCTGCATGGGGATATAGATCACAAGGTGGAAGAGATCACCACTCAGGAAAAAGAAGAGATTCCTCCTGAGAAGGAAATCTTAGAGTAAGAAGCTGCCACAAAGCAGAAAGTCTGGGAAGAAACTCAAAAGGAGCAAGATGAGTAGGAGAAAACACTGGTCCAAGAGACCAAGGATGAACCAAGGAAAATAGTAGATGAGGAACTGATGACCAAGGAAACTAGACCCATAGGATCAACCATACCCCCATTCATCATGCTCCAAATGCCTTCGATTACTTTGGCTAACCAAATGGCCCATAGTACATTTAGGGAGGTGATCAGAGTGGCCCAAACATTGAACCTAGGCCAAACACCTTCATCGCCTCTGAAAGACATTCCAATGGAGGAAGATGTCCCAGCGAATGATGGCGAGGAAGAACAATAGTAGTAGGATGAGGGGAGAACGCCCAAAGATACAAATGTTAATTCACCCGATGCTGAGAAGGATAGGGAAATCCCCAAGAATATAGGTGATGCTAACACTGGCAGAGGAGTAGTCCTAGAAATCATGAAAGAGGATGCCAACATGGCAGAAAATGCTGAGGCCTCTAGAGAATAAGAGAGGGAACATGAACAAGAAAAAGAGAAAGAGATCGATGATACTAAAAATACTGGGTATGCACCGTTGGACTCTGAAGGGAGTCCTGATACCCAGGTCTTGACAGCAAAGCTACCCCAGCCATCCCAATGGCTCATAGAATCCAGAAAGAGGAAGGCCCTGGTGGTTTCAATAGGTGTTGCACTTTCCTTGGCAAAAATGATTGCCCAAAATGCAGAGGCCAAGAAGCCTAAGAAGGCTTGGACAGTCCATACCCTCTGGACTGATCCAGTAGGAAGTACAGTTGTGACAATCACAACAGCTCCCCCAGACGCAGATGTAGTGGAAGTAAGGCCCAAATATTATGCAATCATAGAGGTAATACTAGGGAGGATAGATAAGAAGGGCGATTTGGACCTGCTGACGGAGGCCACCAAAGTAGTTGAGGCCCGATATGATAAACAAACCCAGAAGTTGAAGGAGGAAAGAGAAACCAATGAAAATCTCCTTGGACTTTTGACAAAACTCACACAGCCCCTACCTGAGATCCAGCTGGAAGCTTCTACCTTCAGATTACTGCTCGCACAAGGTGATGTGGATGCTCTCAGGGCCATGAAGAAGAAGGCCCAGGCTATGGATGGGTGGATCACCAAGGAAATAGTCACCGTAAGGCAAGTTTTAGTGGTGTCACTCCCAGATCTCTATCTAATTAGTAATCTTCTTAGTCAGGTGAACATCTCCGCCTTCTTGTGGGAGAAAGACTTGGAAAAGTATGAAAAATGGAAGGCCGCATTAGATGAGGTCTTCAAAATTGGGGAAGAAGCCGTTACTGAGATGGGAATTTTGGGGGAAGAATCATATGACTACCTCTGGGCCCAATACTCCAGACTTGGCCTCAAGATTAAGGTATGCAAGGAACTGGTTACAGCCCTAAAAGAGAAAGTAACTATGGTCTAGTATCCTTTGGGCCTATTCAAGGCATTTGTGGTAAGGGTATCCCAAGTCAACCCCTTCACCACCGGAACATGTACCCTGCAAGACTATGTCCTCAATAAATATAATGAGTTCATGGAGTCCCTATATCAGTCTACCAAGGAAATTGACGAAGGAAGTTTATCAAGATTATCTAAGATGATGCTCCGGGCACATGATGTTGTGAAAATAGTAGATGAATTCTGGAATGGGGATGGAGAAATCGAAGAGAAGATTGAGGCTATCTGTGGCTAGTGGGACAGCATTAAAGACATAGATGAAGATGGCATAAGCCAATTTTTGGAAGCATTTAAAAATAGTAAAGGGCAATAAGGTTCTTAAGAATCTGGAGATTTTCACCAGCAGAGCATATTTTGAACATTCTTTATTCTTTGAGCGCAAGCTCCCAGATCCCAGAGCCTCAGATCCAATGATTTTGTATTCTTTTGATGACCCGCATCCATGTTCCCCGGAGCTGACTGGTCATTATCAGGTAGTTAATAAGGGTGTCAGAAAGTGGATGACCCCAGCAAGGCATGTCAACTCAAGGGATGGTTCTGACAGGTGGTCTTCCCAAGGCCTCGCTCCAACATAAAACCTAGTACATCAGAGATAGTGAGCCACTTTTACATTAATGAGGCATGTAGCTTTGATCCTTGGGGGATCATATTTCTTCTATTCTCCCTTTGGCTCTCTTCTTGAGGCCGATTCTTCCATACCTCTTTTCTCATCTTATTCTTCTGACATGTCAAACCTCTATTCTTCTCAAGGTTGTTGTAGCATGGTGCAGGTAGTACCGACCACCAGAAATTGTATTTTATTATTGATTGTAAAGTTAAGTTAAGTTAGTTTTAGGGAAAATGTCTATGTATAAATAATAATTCCAACCTCATTCCAAGGGTCGGTAGAATTGATGATTTTGCAGTCCATAGTTATAGCAGTTTTAGAATTCCATTTCTTATAGTTGTAGAGCTCAATGCTCCTTAGTTCTTCGAAGCTCTCAGTAGATAGATGCTCACTTGGAGCCATTATTGTATGCACCAGTGATGCTAGAAAAAACATTAATGAAGAAGGAAGGATTATCGCAATGCTATTTTTGGTCTTCTAATCTCTGAGTTAATACTCTTTTGTGGTGTATGTTTCTGATGTCCCTTGCTCTGATATTTTAAGTAGATTAATGACCTTCTTTTCCCCTCACTATTGAATATGTATGAACTGATGGTTCTGTATGCATTAAGTATTTAGTGTAGCATGTTAGAGCTTGGTTGATGTTTTAAATGTATTTGTTGAACTATAGATAGAGTGGAATACTTCTAACCCTGGCATATCTTTTGAAGTTTCTTTGATAATCCTAATGCTTGCCAAAAACCCTAAACTAACGAAATCCCCAGAGAAGATGAGCCAAGAAAACCAGCTATCCCCCTGAACAAAATAGTCACACTCCCAACTTAGCTCCCGCACCATCAAGACCCAACACTCACATGTTTGAAGGCCTGAAGAATTTATTCCCCAAAAAACCTTTATAGGTGAAGTTGGTAAGTACCCTAGTACCCGGTGACAACTTACACTCTGTTGGCAGACTGGTCACAAAGTCCTATCAACAAAACTGGTGCTAGAAGGAGGGAATGAGCTCATTCCCTTTTGAGGATTTAGATTTTACACCACCTAAGGGTTCCTTAAGCCATAGTTTTAGGAATCAAGCCTTTAGTGGGATTGGATCATTTTCACCTGTCCGATTCGAAAGAGTCCTTAGATCAGCCCCCAATCCTGGAAGGTTTGTTGAACTCAAGCCTCCTCCTATTGAACTACATCTCAGAAGACCCATGCCTCCTAGATAACCTCAAGGACCAACACTCCACCCTGCCGAAATCCAACATCCCCGATGGCTGCGTACTTTGGTAACACTGGGTCCCCAATGGGATAGTTTTTGAGTGCAACCAATGATCTTCTTGCGCACCCAAAGAAGATATGCCCCGGATATGAGCACTTAGGCTCACAATCTATAGAATAGCATCTGTAGGCATACAAAGATGCCATGAACCAGCACCAGATCCAACATTAAGATGTTATGACCCAGATTTTCCCTATGTCCTTGGCATAGAATGAGTTGAACTGGTACCTTAACCTGCCCGCCAACTCCATCAACAGTTGGTAGGACATGGAGGATGCTTTCCTAGTGGCCTTCCACATACATTTTGACCCCGCATGGTCCCATAGCTAGTTCATCTCCATCAGGAAGGAACCGAACAAACCCCTTGCAACACTTAACCATCAGTTCCAACGCGCCTTAGAGTGATGCATGGGTCCCTTCATCCCATCCGTGGATGTAACCATCCTGACATACCTTAACGTGATGGACCCTTTTTTTCCACTCTCCTATGTAGAACTACCGCCCCCACTTATCAGGATACTCTGGCAAAGGTTTAAAACCTAGCCTTGGAGTTGTCTCATGGTTTGAACAAAGCTCCTAGCGGGATTGGGTAGAGCATGCCTTTCAACATGATACCCGATGAAACTTATTACGCTAGAGGATACAACCCCAATTAGGAAATGGGTGCCCCGATGATGGCCATGAATCCCCCACCACCGTTGATAGACCAATAGGCCCATTATGTATGCCCAGCACAAGTCCAGAGAATACTAGGTCTGGAATTCATTCCCTGGAACCAGCCACAGAAAACACAACAACCATTGACACAACCTTTTAGAATACCTTTCTTCCAGTCGCCCGCGGCTGGAGGATTGTCATCCTTGACTCTGGTAGCTACTATTTCCTTCCCCAGGAACTAGCCACAACCAGCGTCACATTGTGACATAAACACCCAGTTTTCTGCTAAGGTTGAATCCCTCTGGTGATTATTGTCCTCACTGACTGTGGACATGGCACAGCTAAAGGTGGGGTCTTTTTTTCCCACAACACCAATTCCCAAAGAGGGAATATTTTCTCCGGCCAACAAAATACCAATGCCAGAGGAAGAAACTACAACAACGGGCCTCGACCCAGCCAACAACTATGGAATAACAATGCAAAAACTAGAGGTCCTCCTCTAAACCAAAACACCACTTAGGGTAGTGCTAGACCTACCCATTTCATGCCAGTCGCAGAACTCTAGCCCCTGACTAACTAGTGTATATTGCACGACACTGGCTCTCACTCTGAGGTGAATTGTGCCACACTGGAGAAGATCATCATGATCTCCCAGCTAGACAGATGATAAATTGTCGATCATATGCTCTTGGAGATGCCTGTGCAAGAGCCCACTCACGATGCCTTCACCTATGAGACCATCTTCTTTGGAGTAGACAAAGAGGATGAAGAAGAGCCCAAATTACAAGGGTTCTTTGATGAATCTATTCTGGCCTTTGAGGCCAATTCCTTCACCAACCCACAGACTCCATACAACACTCAGAGTTAGGATAGTAAAGGACTAGTTTACACACCTACGCCTCCCAAAGATACCCCTCCTTGGGATAGCACAATCAATCGCTCCTTCCCACTGAAAGTGTTTATCTCTAACCAAGCTAAAGATCTAGCCGAGGGAAGCCAATAACTCCCCAGGGGGAGGTTTGACATCAAAAAGGAATTAGAATAAACTACCACCTCCATGACTTTGATGGAAGTTTTGCTGAACTGTCCTGAGAAGAGGAAGTCTCTTCTAAAGCTCTTGGGAAACTTGGAAGCTATCAGCCGCCCACCCAAGACTATCACTTTTGATGATGCCAACATGGCTGTCTTCTGGGGAAACACATGATCCTCCCTTCTTACTAGGTTTGAACATATAAGGGAAGAACCTACATAATTTCTTGGTAGATTCCAGTGCTTCAGGCAACATCATGCCTTTATCAATATGCCAGAAGCTCAGACTATATCCCACTCCATCCAAGAGTGCAGTAGTCTAGGTGGACAAAACTACTATAAAAATGGTAGGTGAGCTAAAGAACATCCAGATTCATCGCATCCAAGACCTTAGGATAGCAAGCGTCATAGAAATCCAAGTGGTAGACATCTCGGAGACTTACAGGATGTTATTGAGTCAAAATTGGTCTAAGTCCCTTAATGGATATTTCGCCACTGACTTTTCCCACTTGTGGCTCCCCTAGGAGGGAGAATCTAACCAGATCCAGGTAGAAAGTGAGCCTGAGATGAAACAGGCCCTCACCGAAGTTGGGAGGGTGAATGAAGTCCTCTACTCTAAGAATTCTCCTGGGGTGTACCGACCCTTAGAAATCCTAACATTTGATTTCACCTCCAGGGAAGATCACATACTCTCTTAGAGAATCTAGGACCTGGATGAAAAGCTAAGAGGTCAGGTTAACTCATAGGGTACCGCAACAACACCCACTACACTCTTGTCTGGCACTTGGTGCCAGGTGCATTATTAGAAACATTCAGAACTAGAGTGTGAGCCTTGGATTGCCACTGCTACCCATCACATCAATGCTCTCTGGGAGAAGAAACATGAAGTAGATTTTCTTGGACCCAAAAATCATTCTGGTGGTACCCCCATGGTGCTACTTGTCTAGGGATATCAACCACAGGCTTTTCCAAAGGAAAATCTCACCCACAAGACATCAGAGCCAGAGGAAACTCCTCCCAACATTCCCATAAATAATCCAAAGGTCACTTCACCTTCCCAACCCCAGACAATGAACAATGACTTGTGGACCCTGAAGTTTGATGGGTCCCAGTCTAAACAAGGCTATGGGGCTGGAGTGGAATTGATCAACCCAAGGGGAAAATCCTTCCTTGCATCTTATAGACTCCAATTCAACTGCACGAACAATGTCACAGAGTATGAGGCCTTGGTCCTTGGACTCTTATTTTCATTAAGAAAGGGAATCACCTGCCTCCGGGCG
Source organism: Thuja plicata (assembly GCA_018584345.1). Lineage (NCBI taxonomy): Eukaryota > Viridiplantae > Streptophyta > Pinopsida > Cupressales > Cupressaceae > Thuja > Thuja plicata. Next base: position 13,467,423 of record MU223776.1, read on the forward strand.
CTGGGTGATTCAGAGTTGATCATTAAGTATGTCTAGAGCCAATACACTTGTCATGATAAAATGCTAGCTACATACCACAACCGGGGATGTAGCCTCATCAAATATTTTGATGCCTTTGGCATTGAACTCATTCCCTGGAAACAAAACTACATTTTGGATGCCCTTTCTATATCTGCCAGCACTCTTGAGCCAATGGCTGGCTCCCGAATCTACAAATTCTCTGTTAAGATGCTCCCCACCCCATCCATTCCATACAATGTCACCTACTTTTAGGTCTTTGAGGATGATCATCATATTCTGGCTTTCATGGACAATGTTGGTGTTTTTGAAGACCAGATAATGGAAGAAAGAGATCATGAAGATATTGGGCAGGGTGAAGAAGATGATGGGATCATAGAATTTCCAACCAACACTATCCCTAAGGGGATGGTAGCGCTAAAATGTATCTTTGACTTAGACCCTTGGGTCTAGGAGAAGATATCATCCTCCTTAGAGGGAGGAAACTTTAAGAAAGTTAACATTAGCCAGCCTGGTGAAGAAAAAGTGGTACACATTGGAACCTCCTACTTCCTATAGGAGAAGGAGAAGATTATCGTGGTTCTCTAAAAATACATTGATGTAATTGTGTGGGGATTTGAAAACCTATGACACATCCATCATGACCCATACCATCCCACTGAAACCCGATGCTAAGCCCTTCTAAAAAAATCAGACCGGTAAACCCACTGATCGAGCCTCTAATTCATCAAGAGGTTCAGAAACTATTGTCAGCCTAGATTATCTTTCCTATCTGGCACACTACTTGGGCTGCCAACCTCGTCTCTGTGAGGAAAAAAAGTGGTGAGATCTTCCTTTGCATAGATTTCTATAATTTGACCAAGGCATATAAGAAGGATAATCACCCTCTCCCCTCATTGGATGAGGTATTGCAAATCATGAATGGATCACAAATGATGTCCTTTTTTGATGGGTACTCCAGGTGTAACCAGGTCATGGTTAAGTATGAAGATAGAGACAAAATGATGTTCACCACCAAGTGGGGAATGTTTTCATACCCAAGGATGCCCTTTGGCCTGATCAACGTAGGTGCTACATTTCAAAAGGCTATGGACATTATGTTCAAAGGCCTAGTGAACCAGTGCATAATCATCTAGATGGATGATTTGACTGTCTTTTCTCAGGATAGGCGTGATCATTCCACCCACCTCACCCAAATTTGCAAGAAATGTCTCCAGTATGGAATATCCCTCAACCCTAAGAAATGTATATTTGGGGTCACTAAAGAGAAGCTGCTTGGGCATATCATCTCCAAGAAGGGTATATCCATTGATCTTGAGAGAGTTGAAGCACTGCTAAATCTAAAAATGCCCGGTAGCAAGAAGGAAATGAGGTCTTTCTTTGGAAAGGTCAATTTTGTGCAGCGGTTCATCACTAGATTCATCGAGATAGTGAAACCACTCAATGAGATGATGAAGAGAGATACAAAGATTGAGTAGAATCCTAAAGAAAAGTGGGCATTCACCTAGAATAAACAAACGATTATGGAGGCACCAGTCTTGGCTAGTCTGGACTACTCCCTCCCTTTTCACATATACTCCTTTGCTTTACTGCATTCTGTCATGATAGTTTTGACCCAGAAGGTTGAAGGGGAAGAATGACCAATAGCTTTTATGAGCTCCCCCTTTAAGAATGCCGAGGTCTGGTATTCACCATTGGAAAAGAATGTCTTTTCTCTCATCTGCGCCGTGAAGAAATTATGACATTATATTCTCTGGAGAAAAGTGCACGCTATCATCCCGGACCAGGATATTAAGTATCTACTCCTATAGAGTGAATTGGGTGAATGACTGAGGAAATGGATGGCCATCCTCCAAGAGTATGATTTGGAAATGAAACCTATGAAGATAGTCTGAGGCGAGGGACTATGTAGAGAGATGGCAGAAGGAACTCCAAATATTGAATGCCAAACTTACACAGTAGAGTCCATCACTCAAGATTCATGGTATACCAACCTGGTATACTTACTATTAAATAATAGATGCTTGGAGGGGCTACCCCCAAACAAAAATTGCACCTTGCGGCTGAAAAATGCTCACTTCATGATAAAAAATAGAATATTTTTTTGAAGGAACTATGAAGGGGTATACCTTCGGTGCATAGACAGGGACTGGGCTGCGAAGATGATTGAAGAATTCCATGGGTAGTTTGGAACCAAGCATGGCTTAGCTAATGCTACTACCCATCAGATCCTCCTAGCCATATGCTATTGGCCCTATATCTTTAAGGACATCTATACTCATGTTAGGAGATGCCACACTTGCCAAACAACAGCACATCATGAGTGGAACCCGGCTATGCCTTTGCAGCCGGTCTTCGAAGCTAGACCCTTTGCCAAGTGGGAATTTTACTTTATCAAGGAAATCAACCCTAACTCATCTACCAATCAATGGTACATTCTGACTACTACCGATTATTGCACTCAGTGGTCTGAAGCGATTTCTTGCAAGAACAACATGACATACATAGTTATAAAATTCCTAGAATAAAATATAGTCACAAGATTTGGAATGCCATTTACTATAGTGTGTGACAATGGCCCACAATTTTATTTAATGAAATTACTCAAATGGATCTATGAAAGAAAGATCACCCTGAAGTTATCCAGCAACTACTACCCCCAGGGTAACGGTGTGGCTAAATCTACAAACAAAAATCTTCTTGAGGTGATCAAACATCTGTTAGAATGGAACGCCCAGGACTAGCAACAAAAGCTTAGATTCGCTCTCTGGGAAGATCATATCAAAATAAAAGAAGCCCTAGGGACATCCCCATTCCGTCTAGTTTATGGCCAAAATCTAGTATTCCCCATCAACTTATAGATCATGATTCTCTAGTTTATGCAGGAATTTAGCAACCGGGACAACATCGTGGAAGTTTGGCTTTTGAACTTGGTGCGAATGGAGGAAAAAAGAGACATATCCCTTAAAAATTTTGTGTGTCATCAAGCAGTAGTTGAAAACATGATTTGACTGAAGATCCCACTATAAGGCCTTTCATATTTTGGACTTGGTCCTCTTGTGGGACAAGGTCCAGGAAAATAAGGGAAAGCACACTAAGTTCCAACGGCTCTGGCTCAAACCATATCTGATAGCTGAGATCTGCGAGGAAAATAATTATCGCCTCAACACTATGACCAGAGAATCTATCCCATTGCATGTCCATGGGAAGTTTCTCAAGCACTATTTTGAATAAGATAGGTGGTGAATTTATCCAAAGTTGTAATATATGTAAAGTTCTTTCTTGTAAATATCTTTCCCAGTGCTCCGTTTGGAGTTCCTTGTAAATATTTGTTAGCTGTTCTCTAGGACCGCCTTTCCTTTTCGTGTTTTCCTTTATTTTTGGCTTTCTTTTGTTTTTGATTGTTTTTCGGGTTCCTAGCATGTTGCCTTCTTTTTCTAGACAGGTATGCTTCGTATAACATCTAGTGTTTGGAATGGTACCTTATATATTCTGGTGATTTTGGAATCTATTGTTAGCATAGTGGAATTTGTCTGCGCTCTAGAGTTATTTTGTAAGTATGGTAAAAGGTTACGGGTGATCCTTATCAGATTCACATCTTGACAGCCTGGACATTAGTTAAAAGAAAATTTAAGAAGCAAGTAATCAGACACCTTGAGGGTAGATCAGTTGCACTGGTTGTCGACCAAGTCTGAAGATCATTAAAATATCCTGGGTCTGGAACAGTCTCTCCTATTTGGAAATTTGAAAGTGGATGCTAAGGTGAAAGAAGTATTGTCATTAAAATTAGCTAAGCTTAAGGTTCACAGTGAAAGAAGTACTACCTTTCCATCTAGAAAAGAAAAGGAAAATAAAAGAACTAAAGAATAGAGAATTCTAGTATTCGGGGGAAATGTGCAAGATATGACAACTTTGGTTTGATTTGCTCAGTGCCTCCTCTCTGCTTCTCCCAGAGGTCATCAGCTTGGTTTTCTTTAAAATCACAAACCTCACAACTGACAAAAGACCAAAAGATTGAATCATTGATGAGTCTGATTTTCTAAGACGCCTCACACTTTGCAAGAAGAAGGCTCTAGGTAAAGATTAATTCCGGTTTTGCAAACCTAGGATTCTGAAGTTCTCAAATGTGCTAAGGAATTTGTCCCAGGTAGTTGCCATTTGTTATGCCCTACATACGCGTCCCTACATTTTGTAGGCAATATGTTGGGTCCCCCTTTTTTTTCTTTTTCTCTTTCCTTTGTTTTCTTTTGTTTCCTTTGTTTCAGTCTGGGATTTGCTCCCGCAAGGGTTTTTTTTCTTTTGCTTTTGTCTTCTTTGGTCTTTGGGACCTGGTCCTAGAGCTTGTTTGTTCTTTGGAGTTGACTAGACCCTGAACTCTGAGATTTTTTTTTAGTCATCATGTTTTCTTTTTCAAGAAGATGTGTCTACATGGAATCCCTGGGCCCGGAGTCCCAAGGTTTTCCTTTTACGGAGTTCACCAAAGGAATGCAATACATTTTTACCCTAGGTGTATAAATAGAAGTTACCTATCATTTTCACATTTCCTGCGATCAAATACTTAGAGCAATTAGAGAATTTCAAAGGCAATTAAGGAAATCTAAACAATGTTTTTCTCCTTGTGCTTAGTGCTTGATTAAATAGTGATATGCAGTGTTTGTCCCTGGTCAATCAGAGGTTAACTTGTTGCAGAGTGCCCCCCATGCTCATCTTTCCTACATTCCTCATGTTTCCAAGTAGGACTTCGGTTCTCTCCTCTGTGGTTTTTGGTTCTATTTCTTGCATGTCTGTCTTGTTTTTGTCTGGTTTTCATTTTTGGTTTCATTTTCATTTTGCCATTTCTTTGTATTGGATTTTCAGTCACCTCCCATTGGTGGGTTGGCTCTGCCAGAGGGTTGTCTATCCTCTATGAAGTTGTAGTTTAGTGAATATTTTTGTACATTATTATAGAATGCTGAAGTGCTTTAGTATATTGTGTATATATTGTAGTCTTCCTATACATTTCTGTATATGCATCTATTTTTGCGGTTAGTCTATGAGTTCTACTTTGGCCCTCATTGCACTCCATTTCCTATATATTTAGCATGTATTCTATGTATATCCTTCCATATGTTTCAAGCTCGTTGAGCTCCATCACATCTAAACCAATTGTCAAGCTCATCAAAGAGGTATTCACCACGGTTCAAACTCTACATCTCGCTGGTTTGAGCCATGGCGGTTTTCGCTCTCCTTTGTCATATCATCTTAATGTTAGGATTAATTTCCCACAAGTGAGCACTCAAATCCCATCCCATCTAGCATTTACTTCCCCAATGTCAACCCACTTTTTTCCATTAATGCCTTATGTCGCCTGTCACGTGGCCATGTGATGATCCATGTCAGCCAAGTACAGCTCTCTACCGGTCACATCGACAATGGATAGTTCTTTTGATCTCTGGGTGCTGAGAAGCCCTTGGGTCTTCAACCTATTTTTGTCGCCTAAACCAATGCCCCAGAGCCTCTGGGTGTTTGTCAGAATCCGATCCTTATTAACTTTAAACATTTTGGGATTTTTGATGCATGCTAACATTTTTGAGCAAGTGCAAAATGGTGGTGAATTCCCTAGAGTCCAAAGTATTATTTTTATCATATCATGTATTGACAGTTCTCCGATCTTGCAAGTTGTAGATAGATTGATCAAAATGTCTGAAGTGATCACTCCTCCTAATAGCCCAGAGCTGCCAAATACCTCCACTCGGGTAGCAACAAAAACTAAGGCTTAAAATATGCTCACCAAGCTATTGCTAACTTCCAAGTACCCAAAGGTGGGTGCTCTCGTAGGGTCCAAGGTGGACTCTAAGTTGCAAGATCTAACAAAGAAAGAGCTGGGACTTTGGGCTGAAATGCAGGGCTTGGTCTAAGCCATCTACCAATAAAGGACCACCGGAGATGATATGGAAACATACTTGGCTGCCTCTAGGATCATCAAAGCTGAAATTTTTCCCTACTAAGTGCAAGCACCAAATTTGATACTCCAACTATAAATTCTCTACAACACCTTCACTCAAGTTGTCTTTCTCGCTGATCCCAGACCGCTACACTATCTAGCGACTATCGTCAATCTACATGAAAAAATAAATTCTTTAGGGTTGGGGATACCCCAATTCAAGCGAGTTGTGGTTCTCTCCCGGGCCACATCATTAAAGGAGTTCGAAGGAGCTTCCCTTCTCTCCCAGAAAAATCTCAATACCCATTAGCTGAAGTCCCCGAGAAGGGACTGTAAAAAGATGAAGTTGGAGATTCCCCGCGGGGATTTTAAAGAGCCTATCCAAGCAGGAATTATATTTATGTGCTAGCTCTTCGGAGAGCCCCATGCCCAGGATTTCTTGGCATGGATGTATTACTTCCTCTACTGCATCACCACCCATAGTCAGACATTCAATTGGGCAGCCATCATCGCCAACCATGTGGACACGTAGCTGAAGAGTGTCCTCCACACCTCCAGGTTCCACATGACATCTTATGTACTATGGGCACTGGAACAACAAAGACCTACCTTTTAGGGTTTGAAAATTATGGGAATTCTTAGGAATGGTCCAGGAAATTTGATGCTGTGGGATCATTATCCCTAGGTCCAATGGGAACTTAGTTTCCCAAATTTTTGCAGGGTAAATGATGCCTTCGTTTACCAGAATATTTTGACACTTACTCGGGATTCTGAATACCGGTTATCACAAGAGGCGATGAACTTGGTGAGTACTTACAAGAATTATTTTATTCAATTCTAGTAGCACACATATATTCAGGTGACCGACTTCTCTAAGAAACCCTATCTTCTTCCTCAGTATTGTGGGGATAGAATTATTCTTTTAGAGTTCTACAGACAGATTTTAGAGTTGCATGCCCTCTTCACATTGAAGAAGATTACCAATGTCCCATTCCCAATCTCTTGCGGGAACTATTCTTGTAGTCTGGCCATAGAAAAAGAGGTAGACAATGAACTAAAGAGTCTAGGACTGGTGTAATTCCACCATACCAGAAATAGTTTTGATCCATTGGGTAAGATAGCACTAGCACTTCCCCAGGCGTCCCCACCGCATAAAGATGATATTGAAGATTTCTGGGTGGACTGCAAGGACAGTTTTGATCTCCGGGCCTGCCAAAATTCACGGATGTCTAAAGGCTTGATGAAAGCCCTCAACCTTCAGGGCTTCCTGAAGGGTTTTTCAGATGACAGGCCCTTGGAGGACCCATTGTATAAAGAACAAGGGTTAGATAAATTGGATCTCTCTCTGGTGGATTGTGCCACCCCAGAATATTTAACAATTGAGGGGGTATGCTGCCCCATTGTAGAAAATAGCCACAAGTATTTTGCATGGGTGTGTCCAAAGAGCACCCAGAAAGGACAAATTGTTTAGAGGTCTACCTTGACCTCCAAAGCTATAGGACCCAGCACAAGAAAGGTGAAGGAAATAAAGGATACCCCAGCCCAAGTTCCTCCAAAGGGTTTTCTCCCCATAATGGTTCAATTACAAGTAAAAATGGAGGCGTCGAGGCTGACAAGCTAGAGGAAAAGAACACAACTATTTTAGGGCCTCTTTGCAACTTCGGTGGCATCTGTTCGCCTGGCAAGATCCCCTTCATTGTCCACACTGATGAGCAGGTAGACTTTAGTTGAGGTGGAGTCTACAAGTATTCTGGATACTGGGGCCCCACTACAAAGAAAGAAGAACCAGAAGGTGAACCCCATCCCAAGTGCAGACACAAGCCCCGATATGCCTAACAAGCCCCCAGTAGATGTCAGTTCAGATTCCCCCAAACTTGACAATATTTTAGATACCTCTCCCTCGCATGATCACTTTGATGATATCTTTAGGACAAACGGGCTCATGAACCTGCATGGGGAAATAGATCACATGGTAGAAGAGATCACTGCTCAAGAAAAAGAAGAGATTCCCACTGAGAAGGAAGTCCCAAAGAAAGAAGCTACCACAAAGCAGGAAGTGTAGGAAGAAACAAGAAAGGAGCAAGATGAGTGGGAGAAAACACCGGTCCAAGAGACCAAGGATGAACCAAGGAAAATAGCAGATGAGCAACCGATGACTAGGGAAAACAGACCCACAAGATCAATCATATCCCCATTCATCACATTCTAAACACCTTTGGTTACTCTGAGTGATGAAATTCCTTGGAGTACATTCAGGGAGGTGATCATAGTGACCCAAACATTGAACCTAGGCCAGATGCCTATGTCGCCTCTAGAATAAATTACAATGGACAAAGATGTCCTGGTGAATAATGATGACAAAGAACAATAGTAACAAGATGAGGGGAGAACCCTCGAAGATAAAAATGTTAATTTGCCTGATGCTGAGAAGGATGGGGAAATCCCTGAGAATACATGTGATTCTGACACTGGCAGAGGAGGAACCCTAGACATCACGAAAGAGGACACCAACATGGCAGAAAATACTGAGGCCTCCAAAGAATAGGAGAGGGAACAAGAATAGGAAAAAGAGAAAGAGCCCGATGACACTACAAATACCAAGAATGCACCACTAGAATCTGAAGAGAGTCCCAAAACTCAAGTCTTGATAGAAAAGCCGCCCTAGCCACCCCAATGGTTGGTGAAATCTAGAAAGAGGAAGGCCCTGACGCTTGCAATAGGTGTTCCAATTTCTTTGGCCATAATAATGGCATGAAATGTAGAGGCCAAGAAGCCTAAGAAGGCCCAGATAGTCCACACCCTCCAGACTGATCTAGTAGGAAGTACAGTTGAAACAATCAAAACACCTCCCCTAGATGCAAATGTAGCAGTAGTAAGGCCCAAAGATTATGCAATCATAGAGGTAACACTGGGGAGGAGAGATAAGCAGGGTGAGTTGGACCTACTGAGGGAGGCCACCAAAGTAGTTGAGGCCCGATATGATAAACAGACCCAAACGTTGAAGGTGGAAAGAGAAACCAATGCAAATTCCTCAAACTTCTGACATAACTCACACAGCCCCTAGCTGAGATCCACCTGGAAGCTTCAACCTCTAGATTACCGCTTGCATAGGGTGATGTGGATGCTCTCGGAGCCATGAAGAAGAAGGCCCAAGTTGTGGATAGGTGGATCACCAATAAAATAGTCGCTGAAAGGAAATTTTTAGTGGTGTCTCTCCCAGATCTCTATCTAATCAGTAATCTCCTTAGTCAGGCGAACGTCTCCGGCGTCTTGTGGGAGAAAGTCTTGGAAACATATGAAAAATAGAAGGCCACGTTGGACGAGGTCTTAAATTCCGAGGAAGAAGCCATCACTGAGGTGGGAATTTTATGGTAAGAATCATATGACTCCCTCTGGGACTAGTACTCTAGACTTGGCCTCAAGATTGAGGTATGCAAGGAACTGGTTAAGGCCCTAAAAGAGAAAGTAACTACGACCCAGTATCCTTTGGGCCTATTAAAGGCATTTGTGGTAAGGGTGTAACAAGTTGACCCCTTCACCACCAGAACATGCACCCCAGAGGACTATGTCCTCGGTAAATATGATGAGTTGATGGAGTCCCTATATATGTCTACTAGGGCCTTTAATGAAGGAAGCTTATCAAGATTATTTAAGATGATGCTACGGGCACATGATTCCATGAAGATAGTAGATAAATTCTAGAATGAGGCCAAAGAAGTCAAAGAGAAGCTTGAGGTTGTCCATGGCCAGTGGGATGACATTAAAGACATAGATGAGGATGACATAAGCCAAGTTTTGGAAGCATTTAAAAATAGTAAAGGAAAATAAGGTTCTCTGGATTCTAGAGATTTTCACTAGTGGAGCATATTTTGAACATTCTTTATTCTTTGAGCGCAAGCTCCCAGATCCTGGAGTCCCAGATCCAATGATTTTGTATTCTTTTGATGACCCATGTCCAGGTTCCCTAGAGTCAACCGGTCATTATCAAGTAGTTAATAAGGGTGTCAGAAATTAGATGACCCCAACAAGGCATGTCAACTCAATGGATGATTCTGACAGGTGGTCTTCCCAAGGCATCACTCCTTCATAACACCTAGCGCATCAGAGATAGTAAGCCTCTTTTACATTGATGAGGCATGTAGCCTCGATCCCTGGGGGATCAGATTTCTTCTATTCTCCCTCTAGCTCTCTTCTCAAGGCTGATTCTTCCATACCTCTTTTCTTGTCTTATTCTTCTGACATGGCAGACCTCCATTCTTCTCGAGGTTGTTGTAGTGTGGAGAAGGTAGTACTGGCCACCAAAAATTGTATTTTATTATTGAGTGTAAAGTTAAGCTAGGTTGGTTTTAGGGAAAACGCCTGTGTATAAATAACAAGTCTGACCTCATTCCAAGGGTCGGCAAAATTGATGATTTTGCATTCCATAGCTATAGCAGTTTTAGCATTCCATTTCTTGCAGTTGTAGAGCTCAATGCTACTTAGTTCTTAGAAGCTCTCAGTAAATAGATGCTCCCTTGGAGCCATTATTGTACGCACCAGTGATGCTAGAAAACAATTAATAAAGAAGGAAGGATTCTCGCAATGCTATTTTTGGTCTTCTGATCTCTGAGTTAATACTCTTATGTGCTATATGTTTCTAATGTCCCTTGCTCTAATATTTTAAGTAGATTAAAGACTTTTTCCCCTCACTTTTGAATATGTATGAACTGATGGTTTTGTATGCATTAATTATTTAGTGTAGTATGTTAGAGCTTGGTTGATGTTTTAAATGTATTTACACAACTATAGATATAGTGGAATACTTCTAACCCTGGCATATCTTTTGAATTTTCTTTGATAATCCTAATACTTGCAGGAAACCTTGACCTAACAAAATCCCTGGAGAAGATGAGCTAATAAAACTAGCTATCCCCCCAAACAAAATAGTGAGACTCCCAATTTAGCTCCCGCACTGTCGAGACCCGACTCTCACATGCTTTAAGGCCTAGAGGATTTATTCCCCAGAAAACCTTTAAAGGCGAAGTTGGTTGATACCCCTATACCCAATGACAACTTGCACTCTATTGGTGGACTGGTCACAAAGTCCCATCAATAGGGTCTAGCCTCAAAGACCGGCTACAAAGGCATGGTCGGGTTCCGCTCATGATGTGTCACCATTTGGAAAGTGTGGCATAACCTAACGTGAGTGTAGAAATTCTTAAAGATGTAGGGCCAATAGTATTTGACTTGGAGGATCTGGTGGGCAGGGCATAAGCTACGCTATGCCCAATTCCAAACTGCCCATAAAATTCTACAGTCAGTTTAGCAGCTTGGTCCCTATCTATGCACCAGAGGTACACTCCCTCATAATTCCAGTGAAAAAGAGTCTCATTTTTTGTCATGAAGTGTGCACTTTTCAGCCACAAGGTACAATGTTTGGTTGGGGGTAGCCCCTCCGAGCATCTATTGTTCAACAATAAGTATACCAGGTTGGTATACCATGGATCCTAAGTGATGGAATCCACTGTGTAAATTTGGCATTCAATGTTTAGAGTTCCTTCTGCCATCATTCTACATAGTCCCTGACCTCAGACTGTCTTCATAGGTTGCATTTCCAAATCATTTCCTCCGTCATTCACCTAGTTCACTCTATAGGAGAAAAGACTTAACTACTTGGTCCAGGATGATAGTGTGCACTTTTCTATGGAGAATGTAATGCCATAATATATTTACAGAGTGGACAAAAGAAAAGGCTTTCTTTCCTAAAGGTGAATATCGGACTTCATCATTCTTAAAGGGAAAGCTCATAAACTCTATTGGTCATTCTTCCCCTTCAACCTTTTGGGTTAGGACTATTGCGACAAAATGCAGTGAAGCAAAGGAGTATATCTGAAACAAGAGGGAATAGTCTAGACTAGCCAAGACTGGTGCCTCCATAATTGTTTTCTTAATCTGGGTGAATGCCCGCTTTGCTTCAGGACTCCACTCAGTCTTTTTGTCTTTCTTCATCATGTCATTAAGTGGTCTTACTATTTTGGTGAATCCAGTAATGAACCGCTGGACAAATTTGATCTTTCCAAAGAAAGATATCATTTCTTTCTTACTGTCGGGTATCTATAGGTTCAGCAATACTTCAACTCTCTCAGGGGCAGGATATACCCTTCTAGGAGATGATATGCTAAGAAATTTATTTTTAGTGACCCTGAGTATATATTTCTTAGGGTTGATAAATATTCCATATCGATGATATCTCTCACAAATTTGAGCAAGGTGGGTGGAGTGATCATGCCTGTCCTTGGAGAAGATGGTAAAATCATCCATATAGATGATTATACATCTATTAACTAGGCCTTTGAACGCAATGTCCATAGCCTTTTGAAATTTGGCCCCTATTTTTATAAGGCCAAAGGGAATCCTCTGGTATGCAAACATTCCCCACCTTGTGGTGAATGTCATTTTATCTCTATCTTCATACTTAACCATGATCTGGTTATACTCAGAGTACCCATCTAGGAAGGACATCATTTGGGAACCATTCACGATTTGTAGTACCTCATCCAATGAAGGGAGAGGGTGATTATCCTTCTTCGATGCCTTTTTCAAATTAAAAAAATCCATGCAAAGGAAGATCTCACCAATTTTCTTTCTCACAGGGCCGAGGTTGGCAACCCAAGTAGTGTGCCGGATAGGAAAGATAATCTGGGCTGATAGCAATTTTTGGACTTCCTGATGAATTAGAGGTTCTATCAATGGGTTTACTGGTCTTTTCTTTTCCTAGAAGGGCTTAGAATCTAGTTTTAGTGGGATGGTATGGGTCATGATGGATGTTTCATAGGTCTTCACATCCTCATACCCCTATGCAATCACATCAATGTATTCTCAGAGAACCGCGAGAATCTTCTCCTTCTCCGCTGGAAAAGGGAGGTTCCAATATGCAAAAAAATTTCTTCACCAGCCTGGAAAATGTTGACCTTTTCAAATTTTCCTCCCTCTAAGGAGGATGATATCTTCTCCTAGCCTCGAGGGTCTAAGTCAAAGATGCGTTCTAGCGCTACCATCCCCTTTGGGATGGTGTTGGTTGGTAAGTCTATGATCCCATCATCTTCTTCACCCTGCCTAGTATTTTTTTGATCTCTTTCTTCCACTATCTAATCTTTGAAAATGCTAACATTGGCCATGAAGGCAAGAATATGATGATCATCCTCAAAGACCTAAAAGTGGGTGATATTGTCTGGGATAGACGGGGTGGGGACCATCTCAATAGAGAATTTATAGAGTCGGGAGCCATCCATTGGCTCAAGGGTGCTAGAAGATATGGCAAGGGCATCTAGAACGTATTTTCATTTCCAAGGAATGAGTTCAATGTCAAAGGCATCAAAATATTTGATAAGGCTCCATGCCCAGTTATGGTATGCAGCCAGCCTTTTTTCATGACAAGTATATTGGCTCTGGATCAACTTTGAATCACCCATTGCTCAGAGGCCGGTAATTCCTTTTCTTAATGCAAATAGGAGTCCAAGGACAAAGTCCTCATACTCTGTAATGTTATTTGTGTAGTTAAACTATAGCCTATAAGACATGAGGAAGGATTTCCCCTATGGGTTGATCAATTCCACTCTCGCCCCATAGCCTTGTTTAGACCAGGACCCATCAAATTTTAGGGTCCACAAGTCATTGTTCATTTTCTAGGGCTGGAAAGGCAAAGTGGCATTTGGAATGATTTTGGGAAGGTTGGGAGGAGTTTCCTCTAGATCTGATGGCGCATGGGTTAGGTTTACCTTTGGAGAAGCCTGTGGTTGGGATTCCTAGACAGGTGACACCTTGGGTGTACCACTGGAATGATTTTTGGGTCTAGGAAAATCCGCTTTGTGTTCTTTCTCCTAGAGGGCATTGATGTGGCAGGTAGCAGTGGTGATGCAAGGCTCACACTCTAGTTCAGAATGTTTTTTATAATGCACCTGACACCAAGTGTCAGACAAGAGTGTAGTAGGTGTTGCTACAATACCTTTTGAGTTAATCTCACCCCTCACTTTTTGTTTTGGTCCTGAGTTCTTTGAGAAACTATGGGATCTTCCCTGGGGTGAAATCAAATGTGAGGATCTTGAGAGGTCAGTACACCCCAGGGGAAGTCTCAGAGAAAAGGACTTCATTCACCCTCCCAACTTCAATGAGGGCCTACTTCATCCTCGGCTCACTTTCTACCCGAATCTAGTTAGGCTTCCCTTCCCAAGGGAGCCACAAGTGGGAGAAGTCTATGGAGAAATACCCATTGAGGGCCTTGGAACAATTCTAACTTAGCAACATCCCATAGGTTTTAGGGATGTCCACCACTTGGATGTCTATTATGCTTGATATTTGGGGTCTTGGATGAGCTAAATCTGGATATTCTATAGCTCACCTACCATTTTTATAGTAGTTTTGTCCAATTGGACTACTGCACCCTTGGATGGAGTGGGATGGATTCCAAGCTTCTAACAAATAGATAAGGACATGATGTTATCCGAAGCTCCAGAATCTACCAATCAATTGTATAGGTTCTTCCCTTGTATGTTCAAACCTAGTAAAAAGGGAGGACCCTTATTGTTTCCCTAGAAGACAGCCGCATTGGCATCGTTAAAAGTGACAGTCTTGGGTGGGCAACAGACAACTTCTGGGTTTCACAAGAGTTTCAGAAGAGACTTCTTCTGCTAAGGAAAATTCAGCAAGACCTCCATCAAGGTCATGGAGGTGGTAGTTCTTTCCAACACCTTAGTGATGTCAAACCTCCCCCTGAATAAAGTTGGCTTCCCTTTCCTGGGTCCTTAGCTTGGTTAGAGCCAGGCCCTTTCCATGGGAAGGAGAGCTCAATTGTATTGTCCCGGGGAGGGGTGTCTTTGGGAGGTGTTGGCATGTAGACTAGCCCTTTACCAACCTGACTTCGAGTGTTTTTGAGACTCCACAGGTTGGTGAAGGCATTGACCTCAAAGGCTGGGATAGATTCATCAAAGAACCCCTACAATTCAGGCTCTTCTTCATCTTCCTTGTCTGTCCTAAATAAGATAGTCTCACAGGTGAAGGCACTATGAGTGGGCTCTTGCACTGATTTTTTTGGGGGAGTAGGATCGACAGGTTGTTGTCTATCCAACTGGGAGATCATGATGACCTTCTCTAGTGTGGTATAGTTCACCTCAGAATGAGAGCTGGTGTCATGTAGTCTACACTAGCTATTTAGGAGCTGGTCTTCTACGATCGGTGTGAAATGAGTAGGTCTAGCACTGCCCTAGGTGGTGTTTTGGTTCAGAGGAGGACCTCTAGAGTTTGCATTGTTGTTCCATTACTGTTGGTTGGGTCGAGGCTTGTTGTTGTAGTTTCTACCTCCAGAATTTTTATTTTGTTTTCCTGAGAAAATATTCCCTCTCTGGGAATTGGGGTTTTGAGGTGTAGAAGGCCCCACCTTCAGCTGTCCCATGTCCATAGTTAGGGAGGACACCAATCACCAGAGGGATTCAACCTTGGTAGATATCTAGGTGTTCACGTCATAGTGTGATAGTTGTTGCGGTTGGTTCCCAAGAAAAGTGACAACGATGCCTGGAGTCAAGGACGACAATCCTCCAGCAGCGGGCAACTAGAAGAAAGGTACTCTAAAGGGTTGTGTTAGTGGTTGTTGCATTTGCTGTGACTGGTTCCAAGGAACAAATTCCATACCTGATATTTTCTATGCTTGCGATGGGTATATATACTGGGCCTGATAGTCTATCGGCAGTAGTGGGTTCATGGCCATCACTGGAGCACCTATTGCCTAATTGGGGTTGTATCCCCCAGTGTAAGAAGTTCCACTGGGTATCATGTTGAAAGCTGTGCTCTACCCAATCCCGTCGGGAGCTTTGTTCAAGCCATGGGACAACTCCAAGGCTAGGTTGTAAACCTTTGCTAGAGTATCCCGGTCATTGGGGGCAGTGGTTGTCCATAGGAGAGTGGCAAAAAAAGGGTCCATGACATTCATGTATGTCTGGATGGTCACATCCGTGAATGGGATGAAGGGGCACATGCACCGCTTCAAGGCTTATTGGAACCGATGGTTAAATGTTGTAAGGGGTTCATTCGACTCCTACTTGATGGAGATAAATTGGCTGTGTGAACACACCAGGTCCACATGTACATGAAAGGCCACTAGTAAGGCGTCTTCCATATCCTTCCAATTGTTGATGGAGTTGGCCAACAAGTTGAGGTACCAGTTTAACTTGTTATATCCCAAGGATAGAGGGAACATCTGGGTCACAACATCTTGATGTTAAATCCAGTGTCAATTCTTGGCATCTTTGTATGCCTGCAGATGTTATTCTTCTATTCGTGAGCCTAAATTCTCATATCTGGGGCATATCTTCTCCAAATGCGGAGGAAGCTCGTTGGTAGCACCAGGAAATTGCCCCATTGGGGACCTAGTGTTACCAAAGTATGTAACCATTGGGGGTGTATAATTTTGGCTAGGTTGAGCGCTAGATCCTAGGATTGTCTGAGGGGCTTGGGTATTCTGAGGTGTAGTATATCTCCAGACAAGGTTGGTTGGTTTCTTAGTTTGTGGGGTCTTCTTCTTTCGAGCACGAGGCTCAAGTTCAACAAACCTTCTGGGATTGGGGGCTGATCTAAGGACTTTTTCAAATCATGCTATTGAAAATGATCCAATCCCACTAAAGGTCTAATTCCTAAAACTATGGCTTGGGGAACCCTCGGGTGGTGTAAAGTCTAAATCCTCTAAAGGGAACAAGCTCATGCCCTCCTTCTAGTGCTAGTTTCTATTGATGGGACTTTATGACTAGTCTCATCAACAGATGTAAGTTGTCACCACATACTGAGGTACCAGCCAACTTTGCCTACAAAGGTTTTTTAGGGAATAAATTATCCATGCCTTCAAGCACCTGAGTGTCAGGTCTCAAAACTACAGGAGCTAAGTTGGGTGCGTGACTATTTTGTTCAGGGGGATAGCTAGTTTTTCTTGGCTCGTCTTCTCTAGGGATTTCGGTAAGTTGGGGTTTCCTGCAAGTATTTGGATTATCAAACACACTTCAAAAGATATGCCAGGGTTAGAGTGTATTCACTCTACTTATAGTTATGCAAATACATTTAAAACATCAACCATGCTCTAACAAACTATAATAAATACTCAAAATATATAGAACCAGCGATTCATACATAATTAATAGCAAGGGGAAAGAGGTCATTAATCTACTTAAACATTAGAGCAGAGGACATCAGAAACGTACAACACAAAAGAGTGTTAACTCAGAGATCAAGGCACCAACAACATCATTGCAAGAATCCTTCCTTCTTCATTAAGCATTTTCCAGCATTACTGGTGTGTACATCGATGGCTCCAAGAGAGCATCTAGCTACTGAGAACTACTAAGAACTATCAAGTATTGAGCTTTGCAACTACAAGAAATGAAAATGCTGAAATGCTATTACTATGGACTGCAAAATCATCAATTTCACCAACCTTTGAAATGAGGTGGGTCTTGTTATTTATACACATACTTTCCCTAAAGCTTAACCTAATCTAACTTTACACTCAACAATAAAATATAATATTTGGTTTCTGGGACTACCTACACTACTTTTACAATAATCTTGAAGAGGACTAAGATCTAACATGTCAGAAGAATAAGACAAGAAGAGAGGTATGAAACAATCGGCATTGAGAAGAGTGTCAGAGGAAGAAGAGAAGAAATTTGATCTCTCTAGAGATTGAGGCTAAATGCCTCATCAATGCAATATATGGCTCACTATCTCTGATGCACCAGGTAGTTAATGCTGCAATGATGCCTCAGGAAGACCACCTATCAGAACCATCCTTCAAAATGGCATGCCTTGCTGGGGTCACCTACTTTCTGACACCCTTATTGACTCCTAGATAATGTCCGGTCAGCTTTGGGGAGCCTTGTTAGTAATAACTAAGAGGGGGGGTGAATCAGTGGCTTCAGAAACTTTTCTTTTTACTTAACCACCATTAAAATAAACCTTGGATTATTATGTCCCTTACAAGATGCATGCCATGAAATACTTGTAATAATTAACTATCTGTCGGTTTTCCTTTTCTATCCTTATTCTCCTTGATAACTGATAAGCAGTAAAAATTATTTAATGATACTCAGTAAACATGCAGAGTATACCAATCAATCCAGAAATGCATATGTGAAATGTAAAATAGTAAAGTAATAAACCATACACACATAACACATGTATTTTAACATGGAAACCATGTTAAGGGAAAAACCACTAGGATCGGTACCCCAAATTTTCACTCTTTTGAAGTGAGCCCTGTT
Source organism: Thuja plicata (assembly GCA_018584345.1). NCBI lineage: Eukaryota > Viridiplantae > Streptophyta > Pinopsida > Cupressales > Cupressaceae > Thuja > Thuja plicata. Next base: position 13,485,642 of record MU223776.1, read on the forward strand.
AGGAGCCAACCCTGTTAAAGGTTACAAACACACTGTTAGGTGTGACCTTGTTAAAGGACTTTATACATAGAGGTTGTCACTTAGTATTGGGCAACTCAGTTTCCTACCATCCTTGAATCAGCCTCCTTCTTAGACTATCAATAGGCTTTAGGCAAATCTAGTGCTACTTTCATGAATCAACCTTTTTGGCACTCCTTGGGATGTACCTCAATATATAGAAGACTATTAAGTCCTCTGTTAAGAGACTTGATACTTCAATGGTTAAACTGAAACATAATGACCTGTTTCTAATGCAACTTGAATTGCAGATTTTTAGATCTATTTAAGTACAATACCTCTCTGATCAATGTATCAATTCAATTCCTTTTGCTCCACACTTTCTGCTTTGTGATGCTGTGCTTCACTGTTCGTCAATGTCTGCAAAATTCTTTGGCTCTCCTTTAGCTTGATTGATCAGGACTGTATGAAGTTATACTTCATCAATTTCTCTTCAACATCCTATTTCTATTCACTCCCCTTCTCTATTTTTGGAATGAATAATGCTTGTCTCTTATATAGACATGATATTCCATAATTCTTGATTCTTGATTCTTGGTGTGAAAAACAATCTAGCCAAACTGATTTATAGCATAACTCCTAATTTATCTCATAGTTATCTTCTTGCCAATTGTACAAATCTTCTTTAAGTCAATCACTTAACTCTGGTTGAATAAAACAATGAAAACAACCAGTTAAGTCTATCTTTTAGCTCTTGCCAACTAAATATTTTGTCATTTTCTGAACTCTCTATTATGTCGATCAACTCTATAGTTAGTCATCGGTGACAACTGCCAGTTCTGTTGGTGTGACTCCAGTTAGCTTCGGGATCTTTGTCCATTGGGCATTAATGGATTTTACTTGTCGGGTAACTCTATTTTCAGCTTATTGAGCATCCTGTGATTCTTCTTCGTTGAGCAACACTGTTTTCTGCTCATCGGGTATCACCATGATTTTGCTTCATTAGGCAACACTGTCTTCTGCTCATCGGGTATCACTATGACTTTTTCTTTTTTTTTGGCTTTACCGATGGTGTACACTCCATCGATGTTGTCTGTCACTTAGTGAATACTTGACTTTTATGCATTTCTGAAAGCATAAGCTTTGTTCCATTGATTCTCTGAAGTCTTTGGAATTATGTACATGACCGTATAGATTAGATCAAGTTGACATCAATGAAAATACAAACCATTAACTGATTTAATGCCTTGCATTATCTTCAACTTAACATTATCAAACATTCAAATAGTTACATGTCATCAATCTCTCCCTTTGGCATTGATGGAAACATACTATATTATCACACTATACTATTTCTAATACAATATGAAATATAATAGTTGAGATTCATCAGATTACCAAACAATTTGTTTT
>MU223776.1:13494863-13509614 GCA_018584345.1 Thuja plicata
CAAATATGTCTTTAGTTATCACTTATTAAGAAACTCTACAATAAGCAACCCCAGTAGTCTCTTACGGACACAGAACTTATTGCAAGCCACCTCCTACTATGCATCTAGGTAACCTACCCTAGGCTCAGAGATCCTAACAGATCTAGCATAGGTTGTAACCCTAGTGTAACCCAAATCGATATCCCACACAACAGGAATGGTCACACATAGGTACACACACAGGTACATAATTAAAAAGGGTCATCATGGTCAGTTTAGGGTAATAGCACAGAGCACACACGTCATAAAGTATCATAAATATAAATTACACCCCCTAGCCTCTGTATACATCCTAGGTCGTCTAATGTCCCAGATAACAACATATACAAGCACAAATAACCATACAGATGCATAGAAACCAAAACATCTTAAAAGACTGAAAAACGAAGTATAAGAATATAAACATTCATAGCTAATCCTAGCATAAACTTCATATAACTAATAAATCAAATTTTACGATTAAATTCAACACAATAAAATGCATCGAAATTAGACTCATTCGAACTACCCCTAGCCTCTAAATGGACTGATTAAAATAACCATTACCTTAGTTGCATCAATATATCTAGGAGAGTACATTAATTACATCATGACTTTAATATAATGTAGATTTAATTGATTGGAACATAACTACACTATATATATAATAGTCATTCAATGATATTTCCTAATACAATCTACTCAAGGAATTTCTATCCTTTAAAACAATGTAAATAACAATGATAAATATAATGATTAAAATTAGTACCCCTTTATTAATTGAAACTAATAATCATATAGTAATTAAAAACTATCGCTCTCCAACGACAAAAGTCAATCATAGCATATTATTTACCATTAATCCTAACTTAATACACAATGTATATCAATTAAAATTTAATAATAACCAAATACTATTAATTTAAGCTAATAATTGATGTATATATATAATACTTAATAGGGATCATATTATCTATTTATTACTAACTACATTAAATAGATTTAAATTTAAATAACTATAAATTAAATTAAACATAAATTAAATTTAAATAACTATAAATTAAATTAAACATAAGTTAAATTGCAATTAATAAAAAAAAACTTTAATAAAACCTTTGGGGGGAGCGGGTCCCCCGCGGGCCCCCCCTCCAATGTAACTTGGCGCCCAAGGGCTGTCGAAGCAGTCCGGGTACCTTAAGGTACACCGACTGCAGCAGCAAATCGGCTGCTGCACAGTCCGGCTGTCGTAGCAGTCCGGCTGCGGCCAGCCCACGTGGGGTGGTGGGGTTGGGACCCACCCCCCACTAACTTTATATATATATTTTTATTTATTTACTTATAAATAAATTTAACACTTCTTTCTTAAATAATTTTTTTTTTTAAAACCAAAATAATTTCTTTCTTTTTTTAATTCAATGAAGTTCCTTTTTAAGTTCATTGATATTTTTTTTTTTTAAATAAATTCCGAAAATATGGAAAACAAGAAAGGAGAATAATTCTTTTGTCTTTTCTGAACATGACATTTTGACTGGTGGAATTATTATTTTTCCAAGCCTATATTTTTTTGTACAAAGGCTAATATTTTCAACAAATTTAAATCTTTTAAGGAATATATTCTCATTCCTTGTCTAATTTTTCCTTCCTCCAATAGTTCAAACTATAGTGCAATTGATTTATTGAATTATACGAGTTCTATAGTGAATTATCTAACGAAATTTTGTCAGCATATTCCTACTATGCTAAGAGGTATAAAACCATAAAAATGGTAGATCTAGGGTTTTAATAAACAGCCCAAAAAACACAGATACCATATCAAACCATTTAAATGCCGAAATAATGAACATGCATCCACTCAACCTAGGAAACCCTAAATTTACAAAATTGAAACCTCATATAGCAAATGAAACCTACCTCAATTCCAATGCAAGAAACGAAAGAATGTAGCTTGGAGGATGAATGTAGATCTGAAACCCTCAAACTCAATTCAAGCACAAATCTGGCACAATGTAGATCTGAACACACACACACCCAAGCAATAGAAACCCTGAAACTTTGAAGCAACCAAGAACCACAACAATCCACAATTCTTCAAAAAACCAAAATCACCAAAATCTCTCCAATTCTCAAAAACCTGTTATGAGAGAATGAATGACCAATTTCCCCTAAAGAGACTCAAATTCCCCAAAACATGCAAAGGTGAATGACAACTCCCAAGTCAATCCCTAGTTTAACTCAACTTCAAAATTGAAAATAAATCCAATTAATTAAATAAAATATCCTATATTGCCAAAACTCAAACTAGACTCCTAATTACAAGTTAAGATCTTTTCAATTGAAATACTTTTTCAACACAATAATGCACATGTAATTAATAAAATATTTAATTAAATAGATTAAATATTTATGTCACAATAATGCATGCAACCAAATATTTAATTATTTAATTAATCAAATAAGTACATACAATATAGTTTTTCAATTAAATATTTAATTAAATCATAGTATCCAAATATTTCAATTTAATTAATTATTTAAAATAAACTTAGGATATAATTAAATCATTAATTCAACTATAATCCATTAATCACAGAATATGGAAAAACACTATTTAATCCAAAAATCACTTGAAAACATAATCAAGCAATACACACGCAAACACAAGAGAGAGGGTATTCAAATTCTGTCAACCTAGACAAATTCGGATAAGGTAGTCATACTAAAACTCATCCTATGATAGGATGATTAGGCTTAGGTTAGGGTTTTGGATCTGTATGTTACCTCCCCTCTTTACCATTGAGATGAATATTTATGGGCACGCTCACTCCTGCCAATTCAGGGAAGATGATGCCATGTACCTGCAATCCTGTCATCAAAGAACACACATGTACATGCATAATATAATATGGCAATCAATGATAGGGATCGGTCGAACATGTGGATCTCGCTGAAGAAAGTAACTACGTCTCCGTCCTCTACCACAACAACACATCAACAAGTACATTCACATATAAGACAACCATACACATGCGAGTATGGGGTAAGTATATCATAAACTAAAATTGACATATAATAATCAACATGATAACATCATCACATCTATCTATGCATAAGGTAAAATCATGACATCATAAACAAGTATCATTATCAAATGAAATAATATCAGCTCACATGCAATGTGGCCTAAAAAAATTTGGCCAAACAACTGAAACTGATGCCTAAAGAGTACGACATCCTAAACCAAAAAGCAAAACATGGATGGGTATTATAGATAGCAGACCACTATGACTTTCTCCTTTAGGTTCATGACCAGTTTCTTGCACACCTCAATTTTGAGGCCAAGTCTGGAGTACTGGGCCCAGAGGAATTCGAATGATTCCTCTCCCAAAATTCTCGTCTCTATGACAACCTATTCTCTGTAGTTGATGACTTTATCTAACCCAGTCTTCCACCCTTCATACTTCTCCAAATTTCCTTCCCATATATCAATGGCATTGGTTATTGGGCCAAAGATATTTTTTCCCAAGTAATGGTCCGGGAGTGATACAACCAAAAATTGCCTTCAGGCCCCTATCTGCTTGGCAATCCACCCATCCACAGCCTATGCCTTCTTCTTCATGGCCCTAAGAGCATCCATGTCACCCTGTGGAAGTGGTGGCCTAGAGGTGGAAGCTTCTGGATGGATCTCAGCGAGGGGGTGCGCAAGCTCTGCTAGAAGTTCAAGGAGATTTTCATTCTTTTCCCTTTCCTCCTTCAACTTCTACGACTGTTTGTCATAGCGGGCTTCTACCGCCTTGGTTGCTTCTCTCAACAGATCTAACTTTCCCTGTTTATCTATCCTCCCCAAAGGCACCTCTGTAATGGAATAATCTTTATCTCTCATTGTTGTCGCTTATGCCTCTAGAGGAGGTGTTGAAACTATTGCAACTGTATCTTTTCCTGACCTAGTCCAGATAGTATGGACTATCTAGGCCTTCTTTTCTTTCGGAGAACTTTGTGTTTGCACCATCATCTTTTCCAAGGAGAGATGGGCCTTTTCTACCATTGGGGCCTTTCTCTTTCTTGAGTCCACTAACCATTGTGGTGGCAGGGGTGGCTTAGCTGCCAAAGTTTGATCCTGTGTATCCCCTCCAGGGTTCCGTTGTTCCTCCCTAGTGTTTTGAGTCTCTTCAGACTCTTTTCTTGTATTCTCCAGATCACTTGCATCATCCACTTTTTTGGTATCAGTATTCTCTACCCTGGTGTCCTTAGAAGAATCTATGGAATCCACATTCATATCTTTGGGGTTTTCCCCCTCTCATTGTTGCTGCTATTCTTCTTCTTTGGCATTATTCACCAGGATGTTTTCCTCCGTTGGCTTGTCTTCTGGAGGTGGCAGAGGCATCTGGCCAATGTTTAGTGCTTGGGCTACTAAGATCACCTCGCCAAATTTTACCCTACCTAGAGTTGGTAAGGGTGTCTAGAGCATGGCAGCTGAGGTTACAATTATTCCTATAGGTCTAGTTCCCTCAGCTAAAATTGGCCGCTCATCTTATACTTGTCCTTTTTCTTCTTCAATCTCAATAACCGAGATTTCCTGAACATCTAAGATGTTTACCTATTCTTGTTCCTTTTCTCCTTATGTTGCCTAGACTTCCTTCTTTGTGGCAGCTTCTTTCTCTAGGACTTCTTCCTTAGTGGGGGTTATTGTTTCCTCCTTAGCGGTAATTTCCTCCACCACCCTCCTGATATCTCCCTGTAAATTTACCAGCTCGTCCATCCCGAATATGTCATCAAAGTCATCGTATAGAGGGGAGATCTCTGGGGAGTTGTCTGGCCGATTGTCCAGCTCTGGGGAGTCTGAGGAGACAATCTATATCTTGAGCATGTTGGGCATCCCAAGCTCTAACTCTATCTTAGGCTGAGGAACACTTGTTCCTTTCTTCTTTCTTCTTGTTATCAATGGTGGCACTGCATCTAACATGGCCGCACGTTCTTCCCCCGCTCCTATCCCTGCTTCTCAGATCATGAGTTCTGCAATGGAAGGGGAACCAATAGGGAGGGTAGGTTCTACCTGGACTACCGAGAGAACAATTTGGATGGTTAACACTTCTCTCATCTATTGGGACATTGCCAAATGAAGCTGTACTTGTTCAGTAGTGGGAACCTTAACATTTGATAAAATTTGGGCCGCGGCTCCCATTTTTCCTTTTTGTTTGTCCGCACCCTATGCAGAGGTTCTTTCCCAAGGTGTAGATCCTTTCAAAAATGGGAAAACTCTTCTTGTACTCTTCGGGCACACCTTTTAAAGTACGCATGAATGTGTTCAATTATATTGTGGGTGATGTCCTCGATCATCAGGACTTTCAAGGTGTCCCAGTCCACCGGGGGGAGAGCCATCATATCTACTCCCTGGGCCTTATACTGCAGGTCTACTATAGACCTGGTGTCTGAAAAGTCATTGGGGAACTTTTAGAGTTTGAGCTTCTTCATCATTCCTTGATTCATCCAGATGAAATTCCAGTTCCAGACCTCAAAGTCATCTTGGAAATCTTCTAAGTGAAGCTTGTGTGGAGGGGCTGCCCAGGGGAGTGTCATTGTTATCTTTTCCAATGGATCAAAATTCTTCTGCTCCAAATAAAATTCTACCAGCCCCAAAGAGTTAAGTTCATTGTCGACCTCTTTTTTGCTGCAAGGTTGCACAAATAGTTCCCACAAGTGATTGGGAATGGGATTTTAGTAACCTTATTTAATGTAAAGAGGGCATGTAGATCCAAAATTTTTATGTAGTACTCTAAAATAATTGTCCTATCCCCACCATGTTTGGGTAATAGGTAGGGTTTCTCGGAGAAGCCGGTCACCCAAATGTATGAGTGTTGCTGGAATTGAATATAATAATGGCCATAAGCGCTGACCAGGTTCATTGCCTCCTTTGAGAGCCGGTACTCAGCATCTCAAGTGGGTGTGAGAAGATGATAGTAGATGAAAGCATCATTTACCCTGCAGAATCTGGGGAAACTAGCCTCCTATTATATCTATGGGAAGTAATCCCATGGAGCATTCTGGCCTTTGCCAGTTCTGAGCACACCTACTGTGAGTAATCCCCAGGTCACGGGGTGTTGTTGTGCTAGTGCCCATAAGATGTAAGAAGTCATGTAAAATTTGGGGGACTGGGTGACCTTGATGAGCTGAGCGTCCATGTGATTGTAGATGATTGTTGCCCAGTCGAAAGCCTACCCGCCGGAGGTGATGCCAAATGAGTAGTAGTACATCCATGCCAAGAATTCTTTGGCATGGGGCTCTCCAAAGACCCCGCATAATGTGATGGTCCCCACCTATATTCTTTCTTTAAATTCTATTTGGGGGATCTCCAACTTTGTCTTTTTATAGTCTTTCCAAGGGGTCTTGAGGCAATTGGCATTGAGGTATTTTCGGGATATTTTCGGGAGCTTTTCAAATTCACCAAGTGCCTGGGCTCGGGTGAGGACTATAGTGTTTGAAAACTAGGGAATTCCTAGCCCTGAAGAGAATGTTTTAGCATCAAGAGACACCATGGGTGTTGGATAGCCTGAAGGAATAGGAGAAGTGAGCATGACAACCCGAACAGCTGGATTGTAGTGTTCTACAAGTGTAAGAATGAGCTCTGGAGCCTGCACTGAGCAAGGGAAGCATACCACCTTAAGAATTCTGGAGGTGGCCACATGAAGTGCCATTAGGTCTTTGGCCTTTCGTTGAATAAACATCATTTTCACTGAGGCCTACATTTTGGCCCATATGTCGACACTTGTGTCGATAATTACCTACAACTTGGAATCAACCTTTGATCCCAGAATAAATTCTCCCTTTATGTATTTCATTAAAAGTGGGACTTTTTCCAAGGCCTTCTTGGCCTTTGTCTTGGTGACCGTCATGGTCAAAGTAGTGGGGATTTCTGGACTCCTAGGTGGTGAAGGTGGTGTAGATGCTTCAGACATGTTTGATGAGTTAATTCTGGCAACCTGTGAGACTAGACAACCATCAGTATATATACATATATATATATATATAAACATAAAGCAATCCTAGATCTGGGGACTTTCACCACCGCTTCGCACGTGTTCCTGAAAAGATGTTAGTTCACATCAAAACCCCAGAAATATAATATATTAAGCACAAAATGACTTGGGGACTTGATCAACGCTTGGGGGTTCCAAGGATTCTGGCTCATGTGATGAATGAAATAGAGGACCCAAGGGAACCTGGGACCCGGAGTCTGGCAAAGATGACCATTATTGATATGACAAGGAATTATTTATACTAGGCTGACATGGGGTGTCATGTGGTCATGTAGTAAAGAGAAGTAATGTCAATAATGATGACAGATGTTTTAACATGCAAGAAATAAAATTCCACTTGGGCCAATTTTAAATGCTTGTGTGTGGGGACATAAACCTGCCATTAAGACGAAAATGATAGAGGAGAGAGAAAACCACCATGGCCTTAATAGGCAAGGTGCCAAGTTCAAACCATGTTGAATACCTCTCTGAAAAACTCCACAATTTTATTAAACATGAGAGAGCATGGCGAGCTCGTCACAAAACTAAAAGGATATTCATCAAATATACACTAATGTAAAAATTTATAGAGGGCCGAAGAAAACCCGTAGGCTGAAGAAAAATGACCATAAAACAACCTATAAACAGCTATCTACATGCAATTTACAAGTATATACAGAAATATTTACACTATCTTACAACTTCATAGAGGGTGGACAACCCTCTGGTAGAGCCACCCCAAAACGAGAGGCGAGAACAAGATAAAAAGTAGAAATGGAAAAGAAAAATAGAAAAAAACCAAGCAAGACAAAAGAAAGAAAACCAGAAAACAAGAAACCAGAAGGAAGAGCGTCGAAGGACTTACCTGAAAACATAGAGAAAATTGGAGGAAAATCATGGGAGGCTCTCTACAAACTAGGAAGCCTCAAATGACTACTAGCACACCACTGCAAATGACTGCTAATTCACTTGTTAATCTTAGAGAGAAAAATTCACTTAACGATATTGAATCACCTTAATCACCTTTGAATCACTCTAATTGCTTTGAGTGTTTTGATCACAGTAAATGTGAAAGTGACCGGTAAATTCTATTTATACCCATAGGGTAAAACATCCCACTTTCCTTCTAAAAACTCCAGAAAAGGCAAACCTCCAGACTCCAGGCCCGAGGATTCCATGTAACCATATCCTCTAGCAAAGAAGACATGATGGCAGAGAATCCTAGAGTCTAGGGTTCGGCCGACTCAAAATAAAAACACACTCCAGGACTAGGTCCCAGAGGAAAGAAGACAAAAAGAAAAATAGAACGACCCTCGTGGAAGCAAATCCTGGAAGTGTGGCCCTCAATTCTAATTTTCTCTATTTTTGCCTCTACTAGTGTGGTTAGGTTTGGGACTATTGTTGTATCCTTGTTATTGTGGCTAGCACCTATTTCATATGGTGTAGATGTCTATGCACTATCTTGAAAATATCCTTCATTTGATTTTTCACCTGCTCCCTTTGGGTATGTGCATGATCATGGTGTGTCATGTAATGCCCTGCTAAGGAACCCTCAGAAAACTAGGTTAATATGCACTAAATGAATTTCATTTTATTAAAGTAATGATATATCAACATGAACAAGAGTGTAATACAACAACAACATTTCATAAGAAAGAAATAAAATTCCATGATCATGCACAAGTGGAAGACTCATAGGTACTTCCAAGGGTTCCATGACAACCCCCCAATACAAAAAAGAACAAACAATTCATGTTCAAGTCACCACATGAGATGTAAAACCATGTTTTCAAGCCTCATGGGATAGGGTTGGACCATTTTCCATGGTCACCAAATGAGGAGACAAGTCCATCCTCAACATGATCCAATGCTAGGTTCATTTTCAGCCAAATCAAAAAGTGAACTAAATGACATCAAACCGAATAAAAAAATAGAATGCGGATATATGAAAATGATCCTAAAAATGTAAGGAATATAACCATTAAGATTATTTTTACACAAACCAAAGGGAGCATCAAATTGTTGTAAATGCATAGGAGAAATCTCAGAACAAATGGGCAATAAAAAAGTTACCCAAAGTAGTGTAGGAATGGATGAACAGGTCTGCAAGAGAAAATGTGCATGAATAATGAATGGATTTGTAGGAATACATGATATATGTGAAGGATTATGGTACAATGCACATAACTCTTGCATCATGCATAAACTTGAAATAAGACAAATGTCACCTCCAATGCATCGACTAAATATGAGAACATCCACACTGGGGAGTATCAAATAGCATAATTCAAGGTCATAATCACTTAATGAAATTTAAAAAAAAACATAATTAAAGTTAATCTACTAAGCATAATCATATATACATAAATAAAATTACTCACTAATACATTTGAGGTCAATTTTTGACCTTTAATTTCGACCAAGGCTTTTTTAGGCTTATTAGATTTTTTTTTTTGTTTATGGGCACGATTTGGTCAAAATTTCTTAAGGGATAAGAAAGGGTTGAATAATTGACAAATGCATATTATAAACAAAAAAAAAAGTGAAAATTGAAACTCATTGTTTAACGAAGTGTTCACGGGCGGGAGGGATCAACTGTGCATCTAATATTGTTATTATAAGTCATTGTTTGCTTGAAATTATTTTCTACATTGTGTATTTTAAGTTCTTTCTCTACGATTTTAGATAGATTTTTTTATTCTATTGATTAGGGTTATTTTTATAGTCGCTGCCCTAGCATTATCCATCCCATTCAATACCTTCCACAAATAACTATGGTGGGGATTTGAGAGCTTCCTTCTTCATCTTGAACTAGTACCTTCTTTACTTATAATTTCTTGGCTGAAGCTTCCTCCTTCATGTGTATTCTTCAATTCTATCGCCTTCTTATGATCTTCTTTGTCACCTACCCAATTTGTTGTAGCCCTATATTTGATTGGATATGTTGATTTAATGGGGGAAATCAGGAGAATTGACTATGAGTGTCAACTAAGTAACATCACCCATCGAACACAAATCACATTGACTGGTCTACGCGGAAGTGTTAATATTCAGAATTGGCCGCAATAGAGGAATAAGCTACCAATCAAAGATGTGAGGATTATGATAGGGAAAAGGGAGGAGACCCTTCGATAGACATAGATTGAAGTCAAGAGCCAAATGCACTAATAATTGGAAGTATAGTCACATTAAATCCACAATAGATTTTGGCACTCAACGAAGATAGAAAGAGATTTTATAATGGAGAGAGGGAAGGTTCAGGGTCTGTGTTTATCCACCTAGTGAAAAAATATCCCTCATCTGATGACTTCCCTTCTATGCATAATTTTAGTATTTCTAAGATATTACAATATGTCCTTATCAAGACAAATGGACAGAGTTGCCGATCTTCTAGAATATAGATGCACAATATTGATGTCTCATGAAGTGATCATGTTGGGCATCTTGGCTCATCACGTAGGGAATTGATTTACTATTTTTTTATATAGTTTTGATTGTTTGCATATGGAAGGAGGAATTGGAATATCTAATCAGCATTCTCCACAATCCAATCCACAAAATGGATACTCAATCAGCATTATGTGATAGAGAAAATTAATAATATATATATCTGTGTGTGTGTGTGTGTGTAAAATCAAGGAGTAAATTTAGCAAGGAGATATGGTGAAGAAATTCTATTACACACTTCAATTACAATTACAAGATTAGATGGCATAAGATTAAGGAAGCTAACAAATTATATGAAATTCCTACTTGGGACATTACAGGTCCATTACTTAGTCTAATGTTTCCAAGCCATCATCCTCTCATCTACATCCCATTCTATATTGAAAGCTTTGATTTACTCCACTATTGATCTAGCACGACCTTAGCAATATTCTTGTAAATTGGGTATGTGAATATATGTTGGCCCAAGATATAAGTGATCTTTAACATATTTCTTACTGTCAAAAAAGATTCTATTCATTTAGAAATGTAAGCTTATCTTTGCCAAATATCTCTCAATCTCTCGTCTAAAGAAGATTGACAAGTATAATAGGTTAGATTCAAAGGAAAGGGGTACACTTCCTTCTTCCTTTCCTTACACTTCTTATTAATTGAGCTCATTTGCCTCCATAAGAGGTTATTACTTAAGTAGTGAGGTAGCTTGAAAGGATTATCATGAAAACCATATACTCTTAAGTAGTGATCACCAGTAAGACATCATTAACTTGTTTCAAGTTCTTGTTACTAATTTCAAGCTAAAGTTGTTAATATAAATTGTTCATCTGCATTGTATTATCCTAGAATCCTTGTGATTGTAGACTAGGCCATGCCTTCATACTTGCAATTGCATAGAAAAGATAGGAAGACATATAGAAGTATTGATTCTTTTGGATGTTAACTTTTTGGTTTCGAACTGGTGTTATGGACTTCAACCAGGTAATTTTTAAGCTTGTAAAATGGTTTTCATTTGGGTGTATTTTATTTGATAAGAATGGTATTTCTACTGAAAATTGGGATTTCCTAAAATCAATTGAAGGAATATCAATTTGAGTTATGTTTTTATCAGCCAAGCATGACCATTCATGGGATAGTTGATCTCATAAAAAATTATTAGTAGGAAGCTCTGATTGGTATAGATTTCCACCACATAACACACTATATAATGATCTAACTATTAAAAAAAAAATTGATTGTGTAGAGGAGTTAATGCAAGTTTCATGATGGAGTAGATAGTCAATTGGTAGTGCATCAGAAATTCCTACTTTCCCTAAATGAGTCCAACTCATTCCAAGGTGGATCACCTGCTGATATGTACTAAGTGCATTTGAATACTTCAATGGTAGGATCTTCACTTTGATTGATGTGGAATTTTAGACCCCTCTCAAGATTGAGTCCCTTCTCCAAAACTATAGAAGAATGTTTCTCGTAGTAATTCTATATGTCTTCTTTGAAGCATCATAATGATTTTAATAAGTTGTCATGTCTAATATCCAAAAGTATTAAGGTCATAGGATGATTATATTAGAAATTTCTTCTTTGAAGCATCATATCTGCAAATGCATTGGAATTTGGTACTCTCTCTTCTTAGTCACCTTCAACCAATGTTTTTCAATAGTAGAAAGGCAAGCACCTTTCTTGTCTTGAAAGAAGAAGTCCCCTTCTTTGTATCAATTTAAGACAATCCCCTTCTTCTCTCTCAAATAGCCATTTTTGGCATCATGATAGCATCACACATAGGAGAATACCTCATGACCCCATTTTACTTAAATCGGTTTTAATCTTAATTCTTGACCATTAAGAAGTTGATATGGATCAAGACAAGTAATCCTATATCACTATTCTTTGGCACTTTCAAAATAAAATGAAGTTGTCTTTTCTTCACTACTATATACTATTTTGGTTTTAGTTAATTGATCCAAGGCTAACTATTTTGCATTCTTTCTTATTTCCCTTACATTTAATTAATTTCAACTTCTAGATAAAATTCTTAGAACAAGTGAAAATCAAGTTAGGGAAACCATTAGTATCTACGAGGGTCTAATTTCTACTTTGGTGAGTGAATGAGCAAGCGAGGTGAAATTTCAAAGAGACTAGTTTGTCCCTATGAGGATCGAATCTCCACTAAGGAGGAAAGTGAAATAGAAGCAAGGATTTTTCCTTAGGAACATCAAGTTTCCCTTTGATGATGTGATAAAGGCTTCAAGGTAATTCCAAATGCAAGTATGGAGGAGTACTTATACAACTCGGTTCTCCACCAAACCCAAAGTGTAAGGAAATGATCGAGTTTAAATACAACCAAAGTTGCCCTGATGTTGTCAACCTCCACTAGTTGGGTGAGGTGTGAAGTAAACTTAACAGTGCAATCAGATTTTGGTCCCTATATGCATTGAATTCCCACTTGGAGGATTAAATGAATGTTTGATGGAAAAATTCAAAGGAAATTAATTAAAATCAACTTGCACAAGTTCCTAGGTTTTAAGAGGCAAAAATATATTATCCCACATTAATTATGGATATGTTCACCAAGGGAAAAACACTTTTAAAGACCACTAAGCAATAAGGAAAAAGTACAATACAAAGGTTCTATTCAAGACTAAGGTAAAAGGGAAACATTGAAAGTTGATCTATCAAGGAGAAAGCCATCAGCAACTAACAATTCAAGGAAAGATTAAAGATGAGCAAAGGAAGAACTGGTGAAACAGGATTAGCCACTTAAAAGTCTGATATGGAAAAAAAATCTGATGTACCAAGGTATTTTTATAATCACCACAGGGGCGACAATCATTAAAAAAATTAGAAACTAGCACAAATCGTATGTTTTTTTCAAGGAGTTTGAATTGTGTTGAGGAGCTTGATTAAGTCTCCATTATGTAGAGTTGCAGATTCGAAGATCAAAGATCAAAAAGTCTAGTAAGCTGTAATTTGCATGTCTTTAGGCTAAGGTCTGAAAATACTCTCTACAAGGGGAAACACTTTTTGTGAGCAGAAAATTAGGACTAAATAAATCGAATTAGATCCATAGATAAGTTTGAAAAATCATAAATGTTAACTCTAAAATCAGAGGATCATGTCATAAATCCAAAAGGAGGTAGCAGGCTTCAGGTTTCAAACTTAGGTCTGAAAACTTTCCAAAGGAAGGTGGTAATTCCCAAATGACCTAGGACAAGAAAATCTTATCAACTTCTTTTTGTCCAAAATCTGAGATTCCAAAAAGGGAACGGGTCAGGTAAGTAAATTTGTAGGTGTCTTCAAATCTTGTTGATGTAGCCAATCATATTTTAAATTGTTGTTTTCATTGTCAGATCTTGGAACCTATGCCTAAATTATGTTTTGCAAAGTATATGGATTTGAATTTTTGAGTTTGTGGGGGTGTCTTCAAATTTTGTTTTCAAACTTTGTCTTTAGACCTTGTGTTTAGATATAAAAGTAAATATGATTGGTATATATTTCCACCACATAACACACTGTATAATGATCTAACTATTACAAAACAATTTTGATTGTGTAGAGGAGCCAATGAAAGTTTCATGATGGAGTAGATAGTCAACTGGTAGTGCATCAGAAATTCCTACTTTCCCTAAACGAGTCCAACTCATTCCAAGGTGGATCACCTGCTGATATGTACTAAGTGGATTTGACTGCTTCAATGGTAGTTGTGGTACCCTAAATTTTGATAATTTAGAAGTACCAATCCATTACCAAGAATCATGTTTCTCCATACTAAAAAATATCAAAGGAAGGAATCTTTATGACACAAATAAATAGAACTAACTAATCGAAGCCTTCAGAAAATGTTGGAATTTAGACCTGCTACAAAGATGATTTTGATAGAGGATAAAGATGGTCAAATTTTAAACATCTAAAAATGACCCAGTTTGGGAAATCAAATTTCCTATCTCCAGTAGAAATATTATCTTTTCACAATGTGTTTTGGATTTTCAACCAAAGCCAAATCCGAAAGTTAGGTAGTTATTTTTTAGTTAGTTTATTATTTTCTTAAAATAATTTGTAATAAGAGTTGTGTTTTCACCCTAAAGAGGTGTGAAAGAAACTCAAACACATATATATACATAAAGTAAAATGTAAAGAGAAGGGAATACAATATAATACAATTTCACATATTTGGATATTTTTTAATCAACAAGTATAACATGGACCTGGATGTACTATTTTTTCAAAATTAATAAAGATAAGTCTTTTTTCTTTCACATCTGTAATAGTTTCATTATCATTTTAC